>CAXHJY010001270.1:27500-40000 GCA_964016885.1 Eledone cirrhosa
TTAATTATTAATTAATTGTTAGTGTCATTTACACGCCAAAATTTTGTTTTATTTGATGTTTATAATTGTCACTCATTTTTTCAGTCCCATTTAGTAAAGTAAAATAAAGTATATTTATTTAATGACCCAACCACTATGGTGTAAATTAGGATCACAAAATTAAATAAATGATCATAAATTAGTATTATTATCAATTAGAGAGTCAACTGTATTATTAGAATTTATCACTTTCTATGTATATTTAAATCAAATATTTTTTATTATTCAAATTTATACTATAGCTGCAATATTTTAAGAAGTTTTAAGAAGAAGTTTTCTTGTCCTTTACTTTTCCAGGTGTAATAACTTGTCCTTTACTTTTCTAAGTTTATTAATTTAAGAATATTTCTTTACATGCGCCCGCATTTTTTCCCTGTAATATATATATATATATATATAAGAAAATACATAATTATTATATATATATATATATATATATAAAAATAAAAAGGTGGAAGGGGTAAACAAATAGTTGGGAATACGACAAATAATAAATAAATAGATAAAGGTATCAATGTTTATAGCTGATTTAGAGCACTCAACAAGTTCCTGGAACAAATAATCAATGAAAATAAACATTAAATCACTCTGTATGTAATTATGCATACAGATATATATATAATTATATACACATATATACATATATATATATATATATACACATACACATATACACAACACATACATACACACAGAAATAAATATCTATAAATAAAAAAGCTGGGTAAGGGTAAGGTAGAAAATATGGGGGAATAAGGAAAATAAATAACATAGAAAAAAGTTTAAATATAAAGGGAGATAAGGGAGAAAAAGAATAGAGTACAGAAAGTGAGTTCAGAGAGTAATAAAAATCATAGTGGATGTAGAGAGCAGAGAAGAAGTTCAAGGTGGTTGAGTCATCGTAGGAATGTCAATCCAGTTACAGATCAGATGTGATTTCAGGTGAGGACAACATCTGAAGATCTCGGTCTTGGAGTTCAGATAAGTTGAAGTGGCTTTCAACTTTTGTAGAATCCTAAATTTTTCAGTGGTACACAAAGAACAATTCTTTGTGCCCCTTTGGTATTCCCTCGAATGGTCTAAAATAGACCAATCGATAGAGTACAGGATGTTTTTATCTTTGAATTCCCACACCTTATTTGCGAGAGCCATTGCTGTTCTTTTATCAGAGTGTTTAAAAGAAGCGACATGTGCATAAAACCTGGTTTTGAACCTGTCCTGAGTCATGCCAACATATCGTTCACTCCTGGCTGGCTGGTTGTTAATTAAAGGTGTCACTTTGGCCTCATATACAATGGATTTGGTATTACATTTGCCCTGTAATGGGCATTCATCCTGCTTCCTGCAACTGCATCCTGGATTTATTCTCGTACGATTAGAATTGGTGATTTTAGACTTCATTGATGGGCAGCAAGAGTAACTGATTTTAACTACATTTCTATTAAATATCTTATAATATCTATGATTAGGAGGAAAATGTTTGTCTAAGAGGTCAAGGAATTTCCTTCCTACATTAGTTTTGACAGTTAGAGAGAAGGGGGGGGTGTAAACCAAATAATTTTCCTTTTCCTATTATTGTGGTTAGTTTTAGGGGGAGGAGTAGGTAAATATTTAATGTGTTCTGTAAAACCGCTGTTATTAAGGACTTTATTATGATAAGGGGCGGCTTTGTTAAAAATGTCTAGAGACGAAGATAAGGTAGAAACCCTACGGCTAATGTTGGGAATAAAATTTTTAAAAACTATAGGGAGATGGCAAGACTCTTTGTGTATATATCTAAGATTTTCGTTAGGTTTCTGATAAGGTTTAAAAGAGGCAGTAAGTAGATCAAGAAAGTTAACATTGGTAAGGTTCGTATCTATAGTAATTTTAAGGTTAAGATTAGCAAAAGTATTGATTAAATCTTTACGGAATTTATCAAGGTTATGGCCGCTGTGGTATGAGAAACTGCCAATCCGTCGTCATGGTATAAACTGATATTATGGGAAGGAAATTTCTCTTTAAGGGTGTGGAGAAGGAATAATCATACTAAGTCACATGCATCCACACTGTCATATGAACCCATTGCAATATCAAAAGAGTTTTCAGGGTTTGACTTTTTAACCCAAATACTTTCATTAGTAAAGAGTAGAGTTTTCCTAGCATGAAAGATAATGTCTTCTTCTAATTTAAAAATATTAATGAACGTCTTGCAAAATCTAAGGCTTTAGTTAATAGGGAAACAGTAATAGAGGGGTAAAAATCAACAATATCAAATTGGGTAAATCTACACTTATTTTTACCTTGTATATTATTAAACCAAGAAATAACAGAGGATGTATTTAGCCACTGTGATAACTCAGTCTTAGTTCTAATTTGGAGAATTATTTTTCTTAAGATTTTTTACTTGCAAGGCCAACTTCGGATTTAGCCGGGTTAATCAGTCTACAGCTAGATCGATTAGTAAAGTCTAATTTATGGTCTTTAAGGGTAATATATTCTTTACATTTAGCTAGGCTTTCTATCTGGTTGTCTATTTTAAAAAAACCAGCTAGTTCTTTAGCTTCTTTATTAATAGTATTGTAAGTGTTATTATTAGTTAATTGATATTTGTTGGTGATACTATTAGTTAAAAGTTGGTTATACAAAATACTATTAACTTCAAAGAGATTTTTAGTTTTATCGGAAAGAACAAAAGTGTTCGTAGAATTTTTAAAATTAGAAATATCGTTAGACAGTTTAGTTTGAAAATTATTATTGTACTTACGAAATTTGATATCACTAATTAAATTAACAAGGTCTAATTCGAAGTTGGCCATGTCTTTAATTCTAGGTGGGTATTTACGGGATTTTATGTCAAAACAATCATTTGTATCAGCACTGAATAGTCCATCGTTAAACCATTGCCTTCCATCTCATTCTTTTAACGACTTGTTCGATTTTATCTATAAGCTGTTTGGTATAAGTTGTGTTGGAAGGAGTAGGTATATTTTTGATTGAATAATCCAATTCATAAAGGTCCATGGAACTATATTATTTATTTATGTTCATACACAACAAAAGCGTTACCAAAAGTTTCAAGGCCCAATATTGACCATATCTGCAGATTTTACGGGGGATCAAAATTGTGACCTAATTTTCAGGTGCTTAAATTAAGAAAATACATTGATCCAACTTTTTGCCAAACATATGTATACAAAAAAGATAATTTACCTTAATTTCGGAAAAGTCAGGCTGTGACATCTCTTTATCATTTGACACCTGAAATGAATGAAACATCAAAATATAAACAAACTATGAACAACTTATCACTTTTTAAATAAACATGAATTCTGAGATTCTTAAAATATAGAGGGATATTCTAATGTTGTATTATTCATACCTTTACCAAGAGTTTTAAATAAAACTTTAGTTGAAAATTAAAAGCATCTTTTAATTTCATTCACTAAGAACATGCCATCACACTATCATTATCATCATCAACATTATTCTATGATTTTTTTTCATTTGAATGGTGAGAGAGAGAGAGACTAGTTGTTCTTCATGAATGGTCCACAGCACATTTTTAAATAGCAGACTTCAAGTAGCATACACTGCCCATTCACAGCACATCACATCACACTAACATATTTTTCCCACTTGTATGCATTGATGGTACTTTTAATACCCAGCATTGCACTCAGATCACTTGTGCTTTACCATTCATGCAGGTAAACTTCATTCATATCCAACAATTCATACTCACCTCATTTCTCTCCAACCTTCTCAAATCCAGATTCAGTGTCCTTATCATATCACAATGTTGCATTATATTTTGTAAACAGGATTCATTTATTACTCTTATATATGGATACATGATCATTGAGTGAAGAAGCGCCAAATAATCCCAGTGGAAGGAAACCACACTAGAGGAAGACCAAGGTGAACCTGGATGGAAGTGGTGAAAGCTGATCTCAGATTGCTAAGGCTCACAGAGGAGATGACAAAAGAATGTGGCAAATGGAGAGATGCTGTAGTGAGAAGGACCCATCCAACTCATGCACGCATGGAACAACAGACATATGATGGTGATGAGAGGTACTATATTATTTTAAGCCATCACAAAACTGGAAAATCCACAAAATACTTGTTGGCACATCTCAGTAAAACAAGCCAAGAATAAGTTAATATAGTAGAAATTATTTCTACTTAAAACTTGAAGTATGAAGTGCAAGGGAAATTACATCTATTACATGTATCACCTGTATCATAAGCTTTACTTATTGGGAGTATACCAGCATAGATATATGTGTAAATAAGTTAAATACTTCTCTTAGCTATCCCTTCAGTCTAGTGTTTGAGTGTAGTTCCTCACCAAGCTTTACTCAGATAAGAAATAATATCCACCCCATCCTAAATAGGACACTGCCTTATTGCATATGACATAGATATAATTTGACAGCTATTCCCTACAGTCAGGTGAACAGAGATGCATAGAATTAAGTGTACTAAGAATCTTATATTTCACAAACCTACAACAGCCCAAATACAAACATTTCATATATCACAAGGCTCTTTCAAGGATTGGTATTTCATTTCAATAAAAAATGGATTCTATTTTCAACATCTACTTTTCTATATTAGCATGGTCATTTGCATACTGTTAGAGCAAGTGGTATTTAAAGCCAACTGCTTTTCCTACCAGTAACCAATCACTGAACTTTTTAATAAAAATAGATTGGAATTTAAATATCAACCAGGCATAACGAGATAAGCAGATATATATATGACTTGCAGGCAAGACATAATACAATGTTTTTTTTACTGTTTAGTAACAAAAGGAATGTCAGTCTTCATAACCCTTTTCAGGGCCTCAAAGACTGGCAGGTAAGGAGGAGGAAAGTATCCTCAAACCAAAGTCCTGACCCAAATACTTTCCACTCAAAGGATGATGGTGTTGAACCAGGAGATGTAAGTAAACTACAATGAGATTTAAACTTTTCCACTAAAGGATGGTAATGTTGAACCAAGGGATGAATTAAGTAAACCACAACAAGATTTAAACTTAAAATGATACAAAGAAAGAACTGGAGCAAATACCAGAAAAATATTATATCCAACATATCACTCTGAACTGATAATTAGCAACTCTGACAGGATGAAAACACAGTTGAACCTAGTAAGATTTGAATTCAGAGTACAAAGAGCCAGAACAAATACTGTAAGTCATTTTATTTTATGCTCCAGTGACACTGCCAAGTTGCCATTCTAGTCAAACTCCTAGCCATGTTATCAGTCATCTAACATTTTAATTTCAAAGGTATTGTACTTCATTTGTTGAATTTTTGTCATGTAGTATGAGTGGAAATCCACAGTACGAGCGAGTTTCAAACAATTAATAAAAGCAGTTTACATATTTCTTTTGCATTCTCTTTTATTATGTTTTTGTAATTCTCATTTTCCTTGTAACTGCAACTTTTCTGTTTTAAAACCCATAAAGAATGAATTTTTGGTGGTTTTGTTGGGCCGGAATGGATTATTTATATTTTCATTAATTTCAATGAGGAAAATTGATTTGTAAGACAAGTAAATTGTAAAATGAGCTCAGTTATAGAATGAATTAAACATGCACTGCGAGGTATCACTGTGTGTGTGTATCATCATTTTACGTCCACTTTTCCCTGCTTGCAAGAGTGGGACAGGTCCTATTCAGTACAGCCTCTATTCACTTGTCACAGTCCTTCATCATCTCTTCCGTGAGTTTCAGCGATCTGAGGTCCGCTCTCACCACCTCTGCCCATGTTTTTCGTGCTCTTCCTCTACTGCGTTTTCCTTCTACTGGGATTTATATATATATGTATATATATATACATATGAAGAAATTCCAAACATGGAAGCATGGCCTAGAATCAAAAAGCCTTAAAGTTAACTTGATTAAAGTCCTAATATGTAGGAAAGAGAATAGGGCACTGGTCCCATCTGAGAAATGGCCATCCTCGGTGTGTAGGAAAGGAGTAGGCAGAAACTCCATTTTATGTCCCAAATGCAAAGTATGGGTGCATAAAAGATGTAGTGGGATCACAGGTAAGCTAACTAAGAATATAGATTTTATATGTGGCTGGTGCTCTGGTGCAAGTAGCAGCAAATGCCCACAGAATACTAGCTCATTCCATTGCCCAGATGGTTCTATAGAAATAGTGGACACCCTCCGTTACCTGGGTGACAAAATCAGTAGTGGTGGAGGGTGCTCCGAAAGTACTGTAGCTAGAGTCCAAACAGGATGGAAAAAGTTCAGAGAGCTTATACCACTATTGGCCACTAAAGGTTTCTCTCTAAAAATAAAAGGCAGGCTGTATGATGCCTGCCTACGAACAATGATGTTACATGGCAGTGAGACATGGGCCTTGTGTGCAGAGGATCTACGCAGACTGGGGAGGAACGAAGCTTGCATGCTCCGTTGGATGTGTAATAGTAATATACGCGAACAGGAAAGCATAAATGAACTAAGTGAGAAATTAGGAATAAGAGGGTTCAGATGCTGTTTACTCAAGAGAAGACTACGTTGGTATGGTCACGTGATGCGCATGAAAGATGACAGCTGTATAAAAAAATGCAGGGCAATCAAAATAGACGGTAGCTACGGAGTAGGTGGACCCGGAAAATCCTGGGACAACTTGATAAAATCCGACCTCACACACACCTCTCCAAGACAATGTCACTGGACCGAGATCTTTGGCGCTACATAGTAATACAGAAGACCCGCCTTGGCTAAGTACAAAGCGAAACCTACAGTCAGTAGGCACCTCTTAACCAAAACACACCCCCGTCCCACTAACCCTACCCCACCGCCATCTACACCACCCCTTTCGATGTAAAGCTATGTTGGTACCACAACATCCAGTCCTAAATAAATGAGGTCGTGTAGGTGTCATGACAAAAAAACACACAGTCCACGCTGCAATGTGGCCATGTAGGTAACACAGTAAAAAGCTCCTAGTCCACACTGTAAACGTGGTTGGTGTTAGGAAGGGCATCCAGCCGTAGAAAACCCGCCAGACAGTCCTGAGCAAGAAAACCAATCTTGCCTCAAGTGGGACAATTCTCGTCCAGACCTATGCTAGCGAGGAAAATGGATGTTAAACAATGATGATGATGATGATATATATATAGTGTAGGTGATTCAGGGATTTACTAGTGGTGGTACCAAAACAAGCACTCTATGCACAGGCAGAGTATATATAATCATCATTTAACAATCATTTTCTTTTGTACCCATATTGACATCAATGATGGCTAATATAAGTCTTGTACTTATATATTAAAGAAAATAAACTACAAAATCAATCAAATATGCCATTGAAAGTTCATATACTTCCATCACAAAACAAGATTTGTCATAATTATAAGCAGTTCACTTCACTTCACTGTATGCTCCTAGATTAGGTCTATGGAGTATCTGAGAGTTGATAAATAGAAACGAAACTGTTTTATTCAAAAGTCAATTCAGGTTCAAATCTCATTGAAGCTACAGTCTTGTTTCAATCATACTTCTCATTTCCATCTTTGCTTGATTAAGTTAGAGGTCACTATTTTGTTCAGAATAAACATTGATGTTTTAAAATTAAATAAACTGCAAGATGAAATATGTTGATATATATTTGTATCATCAGCATGTCAAAAATGTAAGTTTTTTCCCCTTTTCATACATTTGTTTACATTGACAGATATATTACAAAATTCACACACATGCTGATACTGGCAAAAATATGTCTAGAGAGCAGCTTTCTACTAGTATCAAATGAAATAAATAGAAAATATTGCATATGTGTGTGTATATTCATTTCATTTTCATTTTTACGTCCGCTTTTTCCCTGCTTGCAAGGGTGGGACAGGAACTGATGCTGGCTTGATTTCTACAGCTGGATGCCCTTCCTAACACCAACCTCATTTACAGTGAGTGCTGGGTGCTTTTTTGCCGTGGCACCTCCACGACCACTTTGCAGTGGAATGATAGGGACCCCAGTCCCTATCATCTCATTTCTACAGCTGAGTAAACTGGAGCAATGTGAAATAAAGTGTCTTGCTCAAGGAAACAACGCATCACCCGGTCTGAGAATTGAACTCACAACCTTTAGATTGCAAGGCCAATGCTCTAACCACTAAGCCATGTGCCTCCTATATATATATATATCATCAGATATATATATATATATGGACCACCCAGGTCCAAACTGTAAAGGTGGTTCGTATTAAGAAGGGTATCCAACTGAAAATAACGAAAATGCAGTTCCAGTTGAGCAAGTTTCAATGCGGCCAACTGGCCAGATTTGCCTGACCCATACAATCGTGGAAAATAAGATGATGATGGTATATATATATAAATATATATATTCATATGACAGGCTTCTGCACATTTTACATCTAACAAATTCTTCTCACAAGGTATTGGTCATCCTCAAGCTATATGTATAGAAAGCACTGTCATGCAGTGATATCAATATCAAACATAGAACTACATCTTTGTTAAAAATAAATGTTGAACAAAATATCATAACAGTTGACTAGATATGTTGTATAAGTATATAATACAGTATTAGAAGTATCTAAAATTGTATGAGCTTGATTTTGTTGTTTTATTCATTTATTGTAGGAATGTTTGTTTATTTTAGTAGTATAAACTATATGTGTGTATGTGTTTTTATTTTATATATTGCATCGTAATGTGTGTTTCTGGTATTAGGAAATTGTTAGCTTCAGGTGAAAATGTGTTTGTAAACTGTAAGAATTATTTGCTTTGGAGTGGGAAGGGTAATGTTGTGGTGTGCGAGTTGTAGAACATTTTTGCTTAGAATGTGTATGACAGTATGTGGCATAAAAAATGTTTTGTTTTGATAAAAGATGTATGAGTAAGTGTGAGTAAGCCTGTGTATGAGTGTCTGCATGCTTGTGTGTATAGTACTTAGATGCAAGCAGAGCTGATTAGTTAACAAGTTTGCTTTCAATTTTGAGGTCCTGGGTTCAATACCTGTCTCTTTTACCATAAATTTGGATTGACTCAAGCCTTGTGAGTATGAGTAGATGGATACAAAATGGAAGCCAGAAGGACTATCTGCCATTCAAATATCACACACTGCATCATCATGATTCTACTTGAGTTATGAGGAAACATATTTGAAGAATACTCAACCATTTATTTGATTAAACAATACTTTTCACAGAAATCAACAGAGATCTATTTACTTTATTTTTCAACTGCATTTCTGCCGGTAGTTGTGACCAGTAGACAGTATCAGCAATGGAAAGACCAATGGAAACATTGTTTCTTTCATCAGATTTTAGATTTATTTTGATTTGATTTTTTTTTTCAGAAACACATGTCAGCATTTGTTGCATTTTATTGATGTTCCTTTGGTATTCAACCGTTCAAGGTTCATAAATTAAATTTCAGTTAAATACTGACTAGATGCTAGAGTGGAAAATGGACTAGAAAGTGTCTCATACCCATGCATACACACACACATGAACTACCAGTGCATAAGTTGTGAAGGCATTTTTCTGTAGGCATTTTGTTGTATTTCTCTGAGTGAAATATTTATATCTTGCCTTTATTTTAAAAAATAACTACTTCTTGGAAACACAATCCTCCAGTCTACTAATAACAGCCTCACAAATAGACAGTTCCACTGTGATTAAAAACTCATTTGAAGCCTTTTCAAACTTACATACAATCTTCTATATACACTTTACTATCTAAACGTTAACCCAACATACAATTGTATATGCATCTTAGAAATACACAACCATTTCCTCCATATTTGGCATGGTTTCTACAGCTGGATGCACTTCTTAACACCAATCACACGTCACAGAATGTACTGGGTGCATTTATCATGGCACCGGCTTTAACTTCCTCCACTCAATAATCAACCATCTTACAGTGTTTATTTGGTGCATTTTAATGAGAAACCGGTACTACTACCTTACAGAGTTTACTGAGTGGACATTATGTGTGTGTGTATATATATATATATATATGCAAACATATGATTACACACTCGCATGCACACACATAGATATATGATATGTATAGATATGTATATATATATATATATACATGTATAGATATGTATATATATATATACATATATATATATATATATATATATATATATATATATATATCTACACATATATTTGCAGGTATTAAAAGATGAAGATGATATTCACACACACACACACAATGTTATTTAATATCAACACTTTCAACATCATTAATACTGTTTTATGTATTTATTTATTTTATTTATTTTATTTTTTTGTTTAGTTATTTCCTTCAAGGAAATATTCCCCAGACGTAATATTAATAATGTGAAATTATAAACGCTTTTGTAACTGAAACCATTCTTCTTTCATAATCGAATAGTTTGTGATATCATCTTCACTTCTATTACACCAAACTTTTGTATATTCTGTATGTTTTATTTTCATTCTAATTTTCTTTTTAGTTTTGTTTTGTTTTCTTATTATTCTTCAAATGCCAATGAAAGCCAAGTTTCTAGAAAATATATAGTCAAAGAATACTGTATGTGGTTCATACAAAATGAATTGTAAATAAGTTTTTATGGTGGTGTTGGTGTATGGCTTTGTATATATATACATATATTCACATAATATGTATATATATATACACATATATTCACATATATATATATATATTCAGATATATTCACATATATATATATACACATATATTCACATATATATATATATATATATATATATATATATATATATATATATACACATATATTCACATATATATATATATATCATCATCATCATCAACGTTTAACGTCCGTGTTCCACGCTTGCATGGGTTTGGACGGGGGTAGTCCCACTTGAGGCAAGAGTGATTGTCTTGCTCGCATAGGACTGTCTGGCAGGTTTTCTACAGTTGGATGCCCTTCCTAACACCAACCACATTTACAGTGTGGGTCTGGGAGGTTTTTACCGTGTTGCCTACACGGCCACATTACAGCGTGGACTGTGTGTTTTTTTGTCGTGACACCTACACGATCTCATTTGTTTCGGCCTCGATGGCGCGGCACCAACATAACTTTACATAGAACGGGGTGGTGTGGATGGGGTGGGGGTGGTGGTGGTGGGACGGGGTGTATTTTGTTAGAGATGCCTACTGGCTGGAGTAGGTTTTACTATATATTTAGGTAAGGCGGGTCTTCTCTGTTACTGAGTACCGCCAAAGGTCTCGGTCCAGTGACATTGTCTTGGAGAGGTGTAAGTGTGTGATGTCGGAGTTTATCAGCTCGTCCCCGGTTTTTCTAGGTCTGCCTATTCCGTGACTACCGTCTATCTTTATTGCCCTGCACTTTGTTATACAGCTATCGACTTTCATGCGCATCACGTGTCCATACCAACGTAGCCTTCTCTCGAGTAAACAACATCTGATCCCTCTTATCTCTAATTTTTTCCTTAGTTCGTTTATGCTTTGCCGTTCACGTATATTACTGTTACACATGCAGCGGAGCATGCAAGCTTCGTTCCTCTCTAGTCTGCGTATATCCTCTGCACACAATGCCCAGGTCTCACTGCCATGCAGCATTGCTGTTCGTATGCAGGCATCGTACAACCTGCCTTTCATTTTTAGGGAGAACCCTTTAGCAGCTAATAGTGGTATAAGCTCTCTGAACTTTTTCCAACCAGTTCTGACTCTAGCTACAGTACTTTCAGAGCACCCTCCCCCACTGCTGATTTTATCGCCCAGGTAACGGAAGCTGTCCACTATTTCTATAGAACCCTTTGCACAATTGAAAGAGCTAGTATTTTGTGGGCACTTGCTGCTGCTTATTGCACCAGAGCACCGGCCACATGTAAAATCTATGTTCTTAGTTAGCTTACCTGTGATCCCACTACATCTTTTATGCACCCATACTTTGCATTTAGGACATAAAATGGAGTTTCTACCTACGCCTTTCCTACACACTGAGCACGACCATTTCCCAGAAGGGACCGCCGCCTTGTTTTCTTTCCTACAAACTAGTACTTTGGTCTTAGCCAAGTTAATTTTAAGTCCTTTTGACTCTAGGCCGTGCTTCCATGTTTGGAATTTCTTCTCTAGCTCGGCCATTGATTCCGCTATGAGTGTCAGGTCGTCTGCGTATAGGAGTTCCCATGGGCAGCCTGTCTTGAACTCCTCTGAACTGCCCTGAAGGGCAATAATAAATAGTAGTGGGCTGAGAACAGAGCCCTGATGGACGCCAACTTTTACGCTAAACTCTTCACTATATTCGTTGTTAATTCTAACCTTGCTGACTGTTTCTTTATACATGGCTTGTATAGCCCTCACAAGCCATTCGTCAACGCCTAGTTTTCTAAGAGCCCACCAGATAATGGAGCGGGGGACTCTGTCGAAGGCTTTCTCCAAGTCGACAAAAGCTAAGTAGAGGGGTTTACCTTTAGCTAGGTACTTCTCCTGTAGTTGTCGT
>CAXHJY010001270.1:45000-50000 GCA_964016885.1 Eledone cirrhosa
ATAATCGCTTCCCTAGAACACATAGGTATCACTCAATTTTCAATAGGCATACAATTAAATTAACCTACTCATCCACCAAAAATTTAGCACAAAATATTAATAGAATAAATAATAGGAACTTAAAACCTAGTGATAATAGCATAAATAGTATACAAGTTAACAAATGTAACTGTAGAGATAGATCTAAATGTCCGTTAAATAACAACTGCTTAGTTAAAAATATAGTATACAATTGTAATGTTAATACTGACTCTAATTCTTTTAACTACGTCGGTTCCACATCGACGGAATTTAAACTTCGCTATAATAACCACAAGAATTCTTTCACAGATCCAAGCAAAAAATCTTCAACGGCACTATCAGGCGTACTCTGGCAACTTAAGCTAGATAACGTTAGATATTCGACGGCTTGGAATATAGTCTCAAGAGGGATTCCTTTTAATTCATCCTCTGAGACATGTGACCTCTGCGCAGAGGAGATATTCTTTATACTAAAATCTAAAAATTCCCTTAATCTACGGACAAATTTATTCAGTTGTTGCAAACATAGATTAAACTCAACGTTTAAATATAAATTTAAATTTAAAATGTAGTATATTTAGTTTGATTTATATTTATATGGGAAACTAGCCGATAAATCTTTGATTCCTTCTTTTTATTCTTTTTTTATTGTTTATTTTTATTTTATTTTTATTTAAACATTCCTCATGAAAAATTAAGCTACCCTAAAAGCTGATGCTCCAAATATTTTGAATAAACCTTACACTAGATAAACTTCTATATTAAATATAAGAACACATGTAGACCAAATTGGGCATCATAAACTTTTTGAAATGATCTTTGCTAGATGTGATTTGATAGATAATTTTTGGCTTTGTCTGTTTTTCGACTCTGATGCTTATAATGAACTTGGCAATATATTGTCAATTAATTTTGAAGGGTTGATCTTTGTGGTTTATTTTTATTTTTTATTATTGTAGTATTTTCTAATATTTTTTATTTTTTTTAATATGTAATATTTTTAATATGTAATATTCTTTCGTAATATTTTTTTAGTTTTCTATTTTATTATTACTTATTATTATTATTGTTATTTTTTAGTTTTGTTTCTGATATATATTTTTATTAGTATATTGAAATCTGCTCTCTTTTTTCTGCTTGATAGATAATCTTGTAGAATAAAGACAGGAATAATAATACACATATATGTATACTCAAATTTTTATACCACATTGAGAATGTTTTCCGTGAACTAAGAGTTTGCAGAGTTGATCATGTGGATTCACATGGATGTTTGTAGCTATCACATAAACATATGAATTTTTTAAAAAAACTAAACATAAGATAATTAATTTTCACACACTATGGATACTTGTCTCATTCAGGAATACTGATATTTACAATATAGTGGAAGTTTTATAAATACTAATACATTAAAACATAGGGTTTTTACGCCTCGAATATATCTGGCTATTTTTAAATTTTTTCTCTCGCTATTTTTTTCTCTCTCTATATTTTTTTCTCTCTATATATATCTCCCTTACATTAATACTAGAGCTAAATAAATAAATAAATAAATAAATGTATCATTGATACATTTACTCAACTGACCTCCCACTACCTAATTTTCTATATATATATGTATCTATCTCTATTTCCTCTCTCTCTATATATATATATATCTCTTTCTGTTTTTTACATGAAGTTCTTCTCTTTATCTATCTTTCCATCTCTCTATTTTGTTCCATGCATTTCTTCTTTTTCTTCCTTTTCTTCGTTTTCTGTCTTTCTTTCTTTTTTCTCTCTTTCTTTCTCTCTGTGTAAAATTTTTTCACTGCCAGCTCAACCTCTTCAAATGCAAGTCGGTGTTGTTACGGTATGTCGAATCTATTTATCTATAAAACTGTTTATATTGTATTTTGTCTGAGGAAGGCATAGCATATTTTAATATGATATCCCCGAAATATATATAATGAAATAGATATGGTTTTATAAATATAGTTTCCATTTATTTAATATTGTATATTCACATATATATATATATATTTATATTCACATATATATATATATATATATATATTCACATATATATATATATATATATATTCACATATATATATATATATATTCACATATATATATATATATTCACATATATATATATATATTCACATATATATATATATATATATTCACATATATATATATATATATATATACACTATATATATATATATATTCACATATATATATATATATTCACATATATATATATATTCACATATATATATATTCACATATATATATATATATTCACATATATATATATATATTCACATATATATATATATATTCACATATATATATATATATATATTCACATATATATATATATTCACATATATATATATTCACATATATATATATATATTCACATATATATATATTCACGTATATATATATATTCACGTATATATATATATTCACATATATATATATATTCACATATATATATATATTCACATATAGTAGCAAACAGCCACAGGAAACAAGTACCACCAATCTCTGGCAGGGCCCTGTAGAAACAGTAGACAGCTTCTGCTACCTAGGTGAGCGAATTAGCAACGGAGGTGGGTGTTCAGAAAGTACAATAACTAGGGTAAGAACGGGATGGAAGAAGTTTAGGGAACTACTACCACTGCTAGCTGCAAAAGGCTTCTCCCTCAGAATGAAAGGCAGACTGTATGATGCGTGTATCCGAACAGCGATGTTGCATGGTAGTGAGACCTGGGCGCTGAAGGTGGAAGACTTACGTAGATTAGAGAGAAATGAAGCCTGCATGCTCCGATGGATGTGTAACAGTAATATACGTGAACGACAAAGCATAAATGAATTGAGAGAGAGACTGAGCATAAGAGGAATCAAATGCTGTGTGCAGGAGAGGCGGTTGCGCTGGTATGGACATGTGATGCGTATGAAGGATGTCAGCTACATAAAAAGTTGATGGAAACCGCGGAGTGGGGGAGACACAAGATGACCTGGGATGGGGTGATAAAAGCCGACCTTACCCAACTACACCTCTCAAAGACAATGACACACGACCGTGACTTCTGGCGTCACGCAGTAATACAGAGTACCCGACCTCCCATGGGTACATGCTGAAGCATATAAACAATATGCCCCCACACCCCCCACCGCAAGGTGGTCGTGGAGGTGCCACGGCAAAAAAAACACCCAGCCCACACTGTAAAGTGGACGTGTAGGCGCCACGAAAACGCACCCAGCACTCACTGTAAATGAGGTTTGTGTTAGGAAGGGCATCCAGCTGTAGAAATCAAGCCAGATCAGTTCCTGTATGAACAAGGCATGGTCAGCCGACCAGACACTGCACACAACAGGACAACCCGTCTAACCCATGCTAGCGGGGAAGAACGGACGTAAAACGGTGATATATATATATATATTCACATATATATATATATTCACATATATATATATTCACATATATATATATTCACATATATATATATTCACATATATATATATATATTCACATATATATATATATATTCACATATATATATATATATTCACATATATATATATATATATTCACATATATATATATATATATATATATTCACATATATATATATATATATATATATTCACATATATATATATATATATATATATATATATTCACATATATATATATATATATATATATATATATATTCACATATATATATATATATATATATATTCACATATATATATATATATATATATATATATTCACATATATATATATATATATATATATATTCACATATATATATATATATATATATATATATTCACATATATATATATTCACATATATATATATATATATTCACATATATATATATATATATTCACACATATATATATATGTGAATATATATATATATATATGTGAGTATATATATATATATATATATGTGAATATATATATATATATATATATATATATATATATATATATATTCACATATATATATATATATATATTCACATATATATATATATATATATTCACATATATATATATATATATATATTCACATATATATATATATATATATATTCACATATATATATATTCACATATATATATATATATTCACATATATATATATATATATATTCACATATATATATATATATATATATATTCACATATATATATATATATATATATTCACATATATATATATATATATATATTCACAGATATATATATATATATATATTCACAGATATATATATATATATATTCACATATATATATATATATATATATATATATATATATATATTCACATATATATATATATATTCACATATATATATATATTCACATATATATATATTCACATATATATATATATATATATATATATATATATATATATATTCACATATATATATATATATATTCACATATATATTTATATATATATATTCACATATATATATATATATATATATTCAGATATATATATATATATATTCACATATATATATGTGAATATATATATATATATATATGTGAATATATATATATATATATATCTGAATATATATATATATATATATATATGTGAATATATATATATATATATGTGAATATATATGTGAATATATATATATATATATATGTTAATATATATGTGAATATATATATATATATATATATATTCACATATATATATATATTCACATATATATATATAAATTCATATATATATATATAAATTCACATATATATATATATATTCACATATATATACATATATAAATTCACATATATATATATAGTTTTTTTTTTTTACATTTAATAGTTTTTTAACTTTCTCTGTATTTTTCTATATATTTACCCTATATTGCTTTACTTATTGTTTCGACTTCATCCCCCCCCCCTCCCTAGTATACTTCTTTGACCTCCTGCCCAG
>CAXHJY010001270.1:55000-56796 GCA_964016885.1 Eledone cirrhosa
TATAGAGGGTGGAGAAGAAAGAGTTATATCTAGAGAGAAGGATGACAGATTTATAACTTTACGTTATGTCCTATCAGTTTGAATTATCAATTCATATGAATTGGGTATTATAATGCAAATATCAACATTCATGAATGAGACATAGATACATAATGTGTGAAAAATAATGACCATATGTTTAGTTTTAAAATTCTTAGGTCGATATATCAAAAACTGAGATAAAACTTCAAAAATACATAAGTATATATGTACTTTCCGGAAAAAAGAAAGAAAGAGAAAAAGAAAAAGAGAAGGTCATCTCAAGTTCTAGTTGACACTATAGATATACACGTGAACTTACGTGATCAGCTCTGTAATTTCTTATTTCACATGAAAAAATTTTCCCTTGCGTTATAAAAGATTTTACTATATATATATATATACATACATACACATACATAAAAATATATATTAATATTAATATTCCTGCCCTCACATACATGATTATCGTTCATGTATAGAATAGACAACAGATATTAATATATCAAAACGCTAAGAATACTTTCATCACTCCCTAGAGTATCTAGGGCCTTAAAAAAACACAGTATGCGCCCCATATCAACCACAGAAATCAACCCTTCCAATTTATCTGACAATATATTGCCAGGTTCATTAGAAGCAATCAGAATAAAAAAACAAACAAAAAACCAAAATTATTCAACAAGACTTATTTAGCAGAAATCATTTAAAAAAAAGATTTAGGAGACCCTGTTGTTCTACAGATGCTCTTATATTTAGTATAGAAGTTTATCTAGCGTAAAATTTATTCAATAGATTGGGAGCATCAACATTTTAGGATAGTTTAATTACATCATTAGTATATATTTATGAAGAAGGTTTAAAAAGAAAAAGTTGAAGGAATCGAAAGATTTATCGTCAGGTTTCATAATTAATTAAATATCTTAACTAAATATACTACATTTTAAATTTATATTTATATTTAAACGTTGAGTTCAATCTATGTCTGCAGCAACTGAATAAATTGCTCCTTAGATTAAGGGAATTTTTAGATTTTAATATAAAGAATATCTCCTCCACGCAGAGGTCACACGTCTCAGATGAGGAATTAAAAGGAATCGAATAATTAAGCTGAGATTAGTTGTAGGTAGGAGACTACTGACAATCATCTCGGCTTATGCTCCCCAAGCAGGCCTAGGCAAAGATGAGAAAGACTGCTTTTATGAGCAACCTTTGCAAACAACCGCAATGACAGAGGACGGAGACATCGTTATGCTAACAGGAGACTTCAATGGTCATGTTGGACAGCTCCAGGATGATTACACTGGGGTACATGGTGGGCACGGTTACGGTTCAAGAAATGAAGAAGGAGTGAGACTTCTTGAATTTTGTGATGCAGGTACATTGACTATTTGCAACACTAACTTCCAGAAACCTGCCAAACCACCTAATAACCTACAAATCTGGTGAGCACCTAAGCCAGATTGACTTCTTACTAGTTAGGCAGCGGGACAGGCAGATAGTGTCTAATACCAAGGCATACCCTGGGGAAGAATGTACCCCACAGCATAGGTTAGTTATTAGTGATATCTCAGTAAGCAAGAGATGGAATGATACATATAGGAAGGTGTGGAGAAGAACGGTCTGGAAGCTAAAAGACCTTTCACTAAAATACAAATTTAGGAAAGCCCTTCAAGATGTATATGACGAAAAAGAAGACGATTTAGAGACGTATGACATAGATAATAACTGGAATTTCTTACGTGACAACTTGCTGCAGACTACTGATGAAACTTGTG
>CAXHJY010001271.1:22500-25354 GCA_964016885.1 Eledone cirrhosa
GATCACAAAAGAAATTTTGAAAATGATTTGCCAGTCAGATTGATTGCACCATCAAAATCTGACCTGGGAAAACTTAGCAAAAACATTCTAGACAGGGTAATACAGCAAATTAAAAACTTACATAATTTACCTTACTTAAAGTTATGGAAGGGGACTGGTGAGGTTATTGAGTGGTTTAAAGAAATTAAATATAACTATAATAATAAATTTATTCAACTTGATATTGCTAACTACTATTCATCTATCACTCCTAATCTACTGAATAAGGCACTAAATTACGCATTTAAACATACAGACCTAACTAGCAATGAAATGCACATTATATTATCGGCAAGGAAAACATTGATAGAATTTAATAACCAACTATGGACTAGGGCAGATAGAGATAATAATTTCGACATAACTATGGGATCATCTGACTCAGCTCAGGTAACGGACCTTGTGGGCCTATTTATAATTAATTCGCCTGCATAGAAAAATACCAGGTGTAACCGGAGGATTATATCGTGATGACATGCTTTTACTTATTGAAAATAATAGCTGTGAACTAAATAGAAAAAGAAAACAAATTATACAATTTTTTAATTACCTTAATCTAAAATAGAAATAGAGAAATAACCATAGAATAGTCAATATCCTAGATGTAACACTAAATCTCAACACATGTCTTCACTATCCATTTCACAAACTAAATGAGAACTTGAATTATGTCAATTTTAACTCTAATAACCCCAGATCTGTTAAAAATACTATAGTGAACTCTGTTCAAGAACGAATCTCAAGAATTTCATCTAATAAAAATATTTTTGACGAAAAAGCGCAGTATTACAATGAAGCGTTAGCTAGAGCAGGATATAGTGATAAAATTAAGTACATCGATAATAATAAGCAAACTAACCAAAATAATAACAATTTTAATTACGGTAACAACATTAACAACTATAATAGAAAACATTACAATAATTCAAAAGCCGAAAAAGAAATAGAACTAGAATATAATATGGTTTGCCCCCCCCCCCCCTTTTTCACTAAAATATTAAAACCCATATTGCTAAACTATTCTTTAATGCTCTTGACAAACGCTTCCCTAGAACACATAAATATCACTCAATTTTTAATAGACATACTATTAAATTAACTTACTCGTCACCAAAAATTTAGCACCAAAATATTAACAGAATTAATAATAGGAATTTAAAACATAACCAAAATACCAATAATAACCCAAACAATATCAATTAAATAACTGTAAATGTAGAAATAAATCTAACTGTCCGTTAAATAACAATTGCTTAGTTAAAAATATAGTATACATTGTAATGTTAAAACTAACTTAAATTCTTTCAACTATGTTGGTTCCACCTCGACAGAATTTAAACTTCGCTTCAGTAATCATAAGAATTCTTTCACAGATCCAACAAAAAATCCTCAACTTCGCTATCAAGCCTACTCTGGCAACTTAAACGAGATAATGTTGAGTATTCGATGTTTTGGAATATTGTCTCAAGAGGGATTCCTTAATTCCTCATCTGAGACATGTGATCTCTGTGTGGAGGAGATATTCTTTATATTAAAATCCAAAAATTCCCTTAATTTAAGGAGCAATTTATTCAGTTGCTGCAGACATAGATTGAACTCAACGTTTAAAATATAAATATAAATTTAAAATGTAGTATAATTAATTAAGAAATTTAATCAATGTATGTAACCTGACGATAAATCTTTCGATTCCTTCGCCTTTTCTTTTTTAAACCTTACTTTCATAAATATAACTAAGATGTAATTAAACTACTCTAAAATGTATATGCTCCCAATGTATTAAATAAATTTTACGCAAGATAAATTTCTATACTAAATATAAGGGCAGCTGTAGAACCACTGGGTCTTCTAAATCTTTTAATAATTTTTGTTAAATAATTTTGTTTTTTTATTTGTTTTTTGACTCTGATTGCTTCTAAAAGACTTTGCAATATATTGTCTGAAAAATTGGAAGGATAGATTTCTGTGGTAATATATGAAGCATATTGTTTTTGGCCTGAGATACTCTATAGTGTGTTGAAAATATTTAGCGTTTTGATGTTTCTGTGCTGGTATATTGATATTTGATTATCTCTATACAAAGGCCATATGTATATTAACATGCATATAGATGGCTTATAGAGTTTTATTTATGTGTTCATGGGTCTGTATGTGTGCATAGAGATGCTGGAATACTCACGCAGATATCTTGTATATATATATATATATATATATATATAGGTGTAGTTCTGTATATGTTACAGATATGCATAATATTATATACATGAACGGTAATCATATATGTGAGCGCATGAATATTAATCGTTTATTTTTTATGTATATATATAGTGAAATTTTTTATAACACAAGAATTCTTTTTATGACACAAGAAATTATAGAGTTGATCAGGTAAAGTCATGTATATGTCTATATTATTGACTAGAGCTAGACATAACTTTCTCTTTTTCTTTTTTCAGAAAGTACAAATACGTATATATATATATACATATATATTTCCGTATTTTTATAAATAGGGTAATTTTTTGAAGGTTTTATCTCAAATTTTGGTACATTGACCTCAGAGTGTTAAACTAAACATATGGTCATTATTGAACAAAGTTATTTTCTCATATTATATATCTATGTCTCATTCATGAATATTGATATTTACATTCTATTATCCATTTCATATGAATTGATAATGACATGACGTAAAGATGTAACTGTATCCTTCTCTCTCTATATATTGCTCTTTCTCCTCTTTCTTTATATATGATGAAGTATTATCTATCTGTCGCTTTGGTTTTGCCTCTCATATTTCTCTCTTATTTCTCTC
>CAXHJY010001272.1:7500-15000 GCA_964016885.1 Eledone cirrhosa
TTTCCCGTCTCTCCCATTCCTCTGTCTCTCTGTATAAATATGTGAACACACACACACACACACACACACACACACACACACACACACACACACACTCACACACACATAAATATATATATTTGTATATACACGCATATATGTATGTGTGCGTGCATGTGTGTACATGAATATCGAATGCATTCTCTCGCTAATAAACTCTCACATGTAAATTCCATATATCTCTCTAACTATCTCTCTAACTATCCCTCTAACTATTTATCTATCTATCTCTCTCTATCTCTCTAACTATCTCTCTAACTATCTCTCTAACTATCTCTCTATCTATCCTATCTATTAATCTATCGAATAAACTCTCACATGTAAATTCCATGTCCATCTAACTATTTATCTCTCTTTCTTTCTCGTTCTCTCTCTCTCTCTCTCTCTCTCTCTCTCTCTCTCTCTCTCTCTCTCTCTCTCTCTCTCTCTCTCTCTCTCTATCTCTATCTATCTATCTATCTATCTATCTATCTGTCTGTCTATATCAGCCTGTAGGTTGAGGAAAAGGAGGAGGAGAGGAAAGGAGTACAAACTCTTCGTACTCCTGGAGATGAGGGTTGCACATTTTTTCGGGGGTATGTGTTACCCATATAAACTGTCTCCCCCTATTGGGGAAAATCGACTAATTTTTTAAATTGCATTTGTGATAACATTTTACACGTTTTTATTGTATGTAAACTTCCCCCTTTGTATTTGTCCCCTTCTTTTGTGCCCCTGTGGCTAATAAAGAAACATATCTATCTATCTATCTATCTATCTATCTATCTATCTATCTATCTCTCTACGATGGACACATGTGCTGAGCTCGCTCGGTAAGTTTTTGTTTAAATTCATACGGAAATTGTAAACTGTAAACTTTCATTTTTGTATCATTTTGTAGAGGGACTGCCAGGTCAAATTTTGATCTGGTCGGTCTCTCAAAATATTCTGCGCCTTTGGGCGAAATAGTATTGTGAACATTTTATCTTTCGAAAAACTTCGAAAAACCCTATTTTGAGAAAAATGGCGGAAGCATCTTCACCATCAATCAAAGAAGGAAAGGGGAAGTCATACTCACAGCTTCCCCCTGCCACTGTCACAGCAGCAGATGCCAAAGGCAGAGGTCAGAGAGAGGAAGAATTGTCTTCACCTGTTGACCGACCACTAGATGTAGCCACAACTACACAAGAATTTGAAAACAACAACAACAACAACAACAACAACGACAACAACAGCAACAATAAAGACAGCAAAAACAACAACAACACAAACGTCACAAGTATCCACACACGAAACGAGAAAGACAACAACAACAACAAAGATGAAAACAACTCAAACGACGAGAAACAAAACAATACTAATATCCAAAACGAAAACAAAATATCTTTTGCACAGACGGCTAAATTATCAGTCGCTTATGTGCTGGAAGATATTTCAAAAGCAAAAGAAATGCTGGAAAAAGCCAAGAAATATGTGTCTTTTGGCGAAAACGGATCGTTTTCTATACATTCACCTCCGGAGCTAAAAAGACAGACGGAATTACGAACTGTCGTATTCCGAACAATTTTAAATAAAACAAAGAAACCAGCGCAACCATCTCAAGCAGAAACTCAGTTAGTCTTGAAAGACGTGATGAGAGACATCACTTTCATACAAAAGGATAAACTCTATGGGAGTTTATCCATATTGATGAAAGACGAATTGGCGGCAAAAAAATACTCTGTGTCGCCAATTCGGTCCACACACTACACCTTCTTCCCCACCTACATGGGTAAAAAAACCCAGAGGATATGGATAACCACCATCACCCCAAACATAAACTACTGGTGGTTACTAACCGGTTTCCTCAATTTAGACGAGGACAACCTCATCTCAATAGGGAAGGCATCCGGCGACGCGTTCAGTGGAACGAGCCTCGAAGTTCTGACCCAAATAAGGCCAGAACGCATCGCCCAAATCCCTGAGCGCGTCATGCTGGATGACCGTACCCACCTCAACATTATTGTGGAGGGTAGGCGTCCCTCCTGTTACCTCTGTGGCAATAGAGGTCACCTGAGGGCTGCCTGTCCCCAGCTCACACAGAAAAAAACACTGCTACCAACACCAACACCACCCCCACCCCAACTACAACAACAAAAACAACCACAACAACAACAAAAACCAACAACCCCACCACCACCACCACCACAACAACAACAACAAACACGTGAAAAAATAACACAGAATACTGTCCCACCCAATCCCTCCCCACCCAAAACAAATACAAAAACACGCACACCGCAAACACTACCAGAAAACATACCCCTCCCACCCAACAAGGAAGACGAACCTCTTTCGTCGCAAGACGAAAAAGATCCCTTCCAACAAGTAAAAAGAAAGAAGAGGAGACGCACCACAGACACACATGTTAACTTTAACCCCCCCCAAGAGAACACAAACTACACACAAACCACCCCTCCCTGTCACACAACACTAACTGCTACACAAAAAAAGACATTACAATACACATACATGAACACAGACAACAAAGAATTACGGAAAACAATTTCAGCAAACCCTTCGGTCCAAACTGAAGGGCCAAACTTTATAACTGCTGTGGGACTACCTCATTTGAAAATGATAAAAGTCCCAATGCACTTGTACAAAACACTGAAAATAAATTTCACGGAGGACGTGGGCCCCCCCTGCGCCAAACCAATCAACCGCGTCCTCCTAAAAAATTTCACCCCCCCACCCCACCCAGACACCCACTCAACGACAAACACCCCAACCCCACAACACACCGATGCCCCTTCACTTCCACAAACCACCACCCCACCCAACAACCCATCCCCAACCAGCATGGAAATTGAGCGGCCCGTTTCCCGGGACGCAGAGAGGTAAGTGCCTTTTCTCTTTACCACCAACATGGCTGTGCTAAGAGTAGGGTGTCTAAATGCGCGTGGCCTGGGCTCGTCTTGGAAGCAAGCAATGCTTCTAAATGACCTCAGGTCACAATCTATAAATGTGATGGTTATCTGCGAGGCCCGGATCAGCAGCATGCGACAGCTAGCCCCCACCTTTGACGACTTTGAGATGCACGCATCTCTCTGTCAGCCCGGAGGTGGGGGTGGGGTTGTCGTTCTGCTGCAAAAACATATGGGCCTTGCAACACAGATAGTTCACTTGGACCCAGGGGGTCGACTGGTGGTGCTGGACCTTGGCAGTGGTGAAGGTAGAGCCCTTAGGCTGATAGCCGCATATGCCCCTTTTGGGACAGAGCGGCCCGACTTTTTCCAGCGTCTGGAGTCTTTTCTTGGGACGTCCCGTTCCCTGCTTTTAGTGGGGGATTGGAATGGTATCCTGGATGCACGTTGGGACTATGCAGGGGCATGTCCCGATAGAGAGGGGTGCAACAGCCTCAAGGGGTTACTCGGCCGATTTGACCTGGCCGATAGATTTCGACTAGATTTTCCGACGGTGCCAACCTGGTCTTGGTCAAATCGCAGCGGATCATCTAGATCGTACCTAGATAGATTTTTAGTTAGAAATAAGGACAGGGACTTTTTAAGTTGTCCAGAAATGCTCATGGTTGGCTATTCAGACCACAAGTTGGTGACCTGCATGGTCAACCTTGATAGAACGCATAGACAGGGCCCCGGTTACTGGAAGCTCAACTTGTCCTTGCCGGCAAGTAGAGCCTACAGGAATCGGATTAGTACGTTAGTTAAGGAACGGTTGACTGGAGCGATCGTCAACAGCAGGTGGTGGGTATCTCTAAAGAGAGAGATTAGAGTAGTCTCGATTGAATTTAGTAAGGTTCTAGCTGCGGATAGGAATAGGAAGGAAAGGGAGCTAATAGATAGAGTAGAAGAGGCAATTAGAAGCGGCGACGTGGCCAGAGTGCTAGCGTCGAGAACGGCTTTGAGCCAGTTTTTCGACGCGAAGCACGAAGGCTGCGTTGTCCGAAGTAAAATACGTGCTCTAGGGAACGAGGGGGCCAAAGCTGTTAGCTGGGCCCGCGTGACAGAGGCCAACAGTGGAACTAAATCCACCATCCGGTCTTTGCGAGACCTGGATGGACGGGCGATTCTTGAGCCTAAGCAGATGTGTGAGGCCTTTCAAAGGCACTTTGCCCGACTGTTCGGGAGGGGCGGGGAGCCGGTTGGAAACGTGGACTTCGGTCCATACCTCGACGGCCTGCCGCGCCTCTCGGACAGGGAGGCGAAGTCTTGCGAGGAGCCGATTTCGGCCGCTGAGATAGAGGACGTGCTGGGCCAATGCGGCAAACGCAAATCCCCGGGTCTCGATGGTCTTCCTTACGAATTATATCTAGCTATGCCGGACTTGTTCCCCGATCTCCTCGAGGCGGTCTACTGCAACTGGCAACAGAACGGGAGAATTCCCTGTACTGTGACCAAGGGCGTAGTCACGCTAGTGAGGAAGGACGAGAACAAGGGGGACGAAATAAGTAACTTCAGGCCCATAACTCTGCTAAATACAGAGTTACAGATTTTGGCCAAGGTGCTAGCAAAGAGGTTGGCGCTTGTCGTGGGCAACCTGGTGGGAGATGCGCAGACATGCGCTATCCCGTCCAGGTCCATCCATGACAACCTCCACCTCATGCGATACATCATAGAGAGGGTTGGGAACGAACCCGGCTTTGGTGGGGCTCTGATCAACTTGGATCAATCTAAGGCGTTCGATAGGGTCGACCATGGTTACCTGAATGCGGTGCTAGCGGCGGCAGGCTTCGGACCCGTTTTCAGGGGCTGGATCACTGCTATGCACAGCAGCCGCATCTGCTCTAGGGTCAAGGTGAACGGCTACCTTTCGGAGCCGTTCAAAATCGCGCGGTCCATCCGACAAGGGTGCCCTCTCTCCTCCCTTCTGTATGTGTTGACTCTCGAGCCACTACTGCGGAAGTTGGAGTTGTTGCAGGGCATCCCTTTGGAACCGGGATTGCGGAAAGCGGTGTCGGCCTACGCCGATGATGTGACAGTAATGGTGTCGACGGCCTCCGAAATCGAGGCGGTCGGCACCTTACTGGAGGAGTACGAAAAGTTCACAGGGGCTAAGCTGAACCGGGACAAGTCGATCGGTTTGCAACTCGGCACGTGGAGGGGCAGACCGATGCCCTCCGATGGCGTCGTCGGACGCTGGACGGAGGGCCCGGTGAAGTTGCTCGGGGTCTGGTTCGGACCGGACCTCCAGGTGGAGAAAAACTGGGCGGAGGTTACGAACAGGGTGTTTGCACTGACCCAGAAGTGGGCCAGTTGCAAACTATCCCTGAAAGGTCGGGCGGAGGTGGCGAACACTTATATAGCGTCCGTCATCTACTACCGCCTGACCGTAGTGCCCTGCCCAAGGGAAACCCTCACCAAGATGGAGCGCGCGGTCTTCCAATTCCTTTGGAAGGGGCGGGCTCCTATGGTGAGGAGATCCATCTGCTGTCAACACCCTTCGAAAGGAGGGCTGGGGATGCCGTGGCTAATGATGCGTAAACACGCATTAAGGCTACGGCACCTCTACGTATTCCTCACCGGACAACCGGTGTGGGCCTCGTTTGTGAGACGAACCTTTCCCAGACTCGTCTCACTCACCGAGCTGCAATCCTGGGTCAAGCAAAGACCGAGAAAACTGGGCGCCTGGCACACTGAGTGTGCCCAGGCGCTCACCGCCCTCTGGCAGGCGGATCCGGTTATCAGTGGAGACTCCACCGCAACATTCTATAGAGGGCTGGTACGCAGCAGGTGCGACGACGCCCTCGGAGAAGCCCTAGACATGGAGGAGGACGAACTGGCCAGCCTGTTCGGTAGGACATTCAGCCCGGGACCTATGGACAACTTCCAGAAGTCCCTGGCCTGGCAGTGCTACCGAGGGGCTTTACCCGTTCGAGAAAGGCTCTACAGACACGGGCGCCCGGGTAGGGACCCCGCCAAAAAGATCTGTCCCAGATGCGTGTGCGACGAGGAAACCGTTGCACACGCATTGGTACACTGCTCGGGCGTAGCCGATCTGTGGGGCTATGTCGAACAACTGCTGTCAAGGGTGGGACCGATCCGGTTGACCACCGAGTCTATTGTAATGATCAAGCCGCCTCCCCCCTTCAAAGATGAAGCAGAGGCGGTGTTTCTGTGCGTAATAGCCATGGCGAAAGAGGTTGTATGGTGGACGCGTCTGAAAGGACTGAGGTCAGGCACCTTTCTCTCTGGCCAACAACTGGTCCGTTTCTTCCGATATCATTTCGGAAGAAGGATCAGGATGGAGAGAGAGGTGCTGCACCCCAGTCGTTTTTATGAAAGGTGGGTGAAAGTGGCGAGAATGGCCCGTGTGAATGGGCCTTCTTTTTACATAAGCCTGTAGGTGGAAAAGAGGAAGGAACGAGGGAGCACCCCCTCTCTGTGCTCCTGAGGAAAAGGGTTGCACACTTTTTTCGGGGGTGTGTGCGACCCCCCAAGGCGCCTCCTCTCTATTGAGGATTTTGTTAAAAATTTTATTTTTGTTATATCTTATTTTATTTTTATATTTTGTTATTGCCTCCTCCTTATTGAGGACGCCTTTTTGTGTAAACTCCCCCCTTTGTACTTGTCCCACTTTTGATGCCCTAGTGGCAAATAAAAGAAACTTATCTATCTATCTATCTATCTATCTATCTATCTATCTATCTATCTGACTCTGTTTACCATTCTCTCTGGTCTGTAGGTTTCTATTTGCATAGTAAATTGCTTCAGTTCTGTTTGATTCACCCCGTCCCTAAGACAGCCTCCTTTTCTACAACTACTCTCTCTCTCTCTCTCTCTCTCTCTTGTTCACACACCGTCCCTCTCTCTCTCTCTCTCACTCTCTCTCTCTCTTGCACTCTTTTATTCTCATTCTCTTACTCACCCTCTCATCAATTGTCATCCCTATTCCTCTCCCTGTTTCCCTTTACCTCTTCCTACAACCCTCTCACATCCTCATTCTACTCTCCTCATACCACTCCTGTATATTTATTTCTGCTTCCTCAATCTGTTTCGGTCTATCTGTCTCTGTTTGCATGAACGGGTGGATGGATGGCTGGTTGGCAGGGTGGATGGCTGGCTGGCAGGGTGGATGGATGGCTGGCAGGGTGGCTGGCTGGTTGGGTGGCTGGCTGGCTGACAGGGTGGCTGGCTGGCTGGCAGGGTGGCTGGCTGGCTGGCAGTTGGATGGCTGGCTGGCAGGGTGGATGGCTGGCTGGCAGGGTGGATGGTTGGCTGGCAGGGTGGCTGGCTGGCTGGCAGTTCGATGGCTGGCTGGCAGGGTGGATGGCTGGCTGGCAGGGTGGATGGCTGGCTGAAAGGGTGGATGGTTGGCTGGCAGGGTGGATGGCTGGCTGAAAGGGTGGATGGTTGGCTGGCAGGGTGGATGGCTGGCTGAAAGGGTGGATGGTTGGCTGGCAGGATGGCTGGCTGGCTGGCAGGGTGGCTGGCTGGCTGGCAGTTGGATGGCTAGCTGGCAGGGTGGATGGCTGGCAGGGTG
>CAXHJY010001272.1:17500-20000 GCA_964016885.1 Eledone cirrhosa
ATCGCCGCTATATATATATATATATATATATATATATATATATATATATATATTATCTATCCATCTATATCTATTCCCCACCTCTTTCTATGTTCGAGGGTTCGTTCTTTCGTAATACGAAATCAGACTTAATTAACTTCATATACATATATGTGTGTGTATGCATATATATCTGTACATATATATATATGTATATACATATTCATATATATCTATATCCATGTGTGTGTGAGAGAGAGTATATATATATATATATATATACAATATGATTTGTATACAATATATATATACAATATGATATATACAATATATATATACAATATGATATATATACAATATGATTTGTTTTTATTGATTTATTATCTTAAATCGAGACAGGCAAAATGTATTATTATTATTAGTATATTTCAATCTAGCTAACCTGGTCATTTACAATACAAACATGAATATGTTGGTATTTGTGTTTATCAAATATATTAATTTATATTAACTTGTATTACACGGCTCAGAAATACTTCTTTCTTTGAGCTATTTCATTGTAAAGGACTGCCTGAGCTTTGAACTCATTATTATTGATAGTATATATATATATATTTTTACCTCTCTGGTCCTTTACACCACTTGCCCTAAATTCCTCTCTTTCTCCTTCCCATATTTCTCTCTTCCATCTCTCTCTCCTCTCTCTCCTCTCTCTCCTCTGTTTTATCTGATGAAAACACAAATATTATTGCTTGATGATGTTTGTTTTTGAAATGCGCATAATAAAATATATGGAACTCCTTTAACCATCTTTTGATCTTATATTATATATATATATATATATATATATATATATATATATACAGACGCTTCTATTGTAGAAATTGAAAATATGTTTAAAGACAAAGCTTTGGAACTGCACATGTCTATAGTCTTAACAGATAGATGGCGCTTATGATCGAATTCATACAGAAATATGATTTCTCCTTTAGTATAGGGATGAGCTCAGTAAAATTAGTCACTCGACCAAGGGCGACATAGAGCTATAATAACAACAATAAAAGTAATATGTTAGTAGTGCAATATCGTACATCGTACCCCACATCGCTTTCTTTTAGCTTTTTATTCAGCCCTTTGTAGCTTACTGCAATGTGTAACAATGCGTCACGGAAACCAGCCCCTTTCTACATGGGCTGACGAAGTGTATAGGAGCAGAAACATAGATGTCCCCGAAGGTAACTGTAACTTGAATAATATACGTGTATATTATTTACATAGAAATAACTATAACCCATAGTTCATGGTGATAGAAACAATTAATTTCTAATTAGTTGTGGAACACTCTAATTTCGATTATAGATATTAAGATGTGATTTATAGAGGTTAATATCTGACAAGTTATCATATATATGTGTGTGTGCGTGTGTAAAGAGAAAGAGAAGGCGAAGGAAAGAGAGAGAGAGAGAGAGATAAAGAGATACGTAAACATCCAGAACTCCGACTTTCATATTATGTTTCTCTCTCTCTTTCTCACTCTAAAAATCTCACTGTCCACTCCGCCTTCTCATTCTATGTCTCACACACATAAACATACACACTCTCTCTCTCACAGACACTCTCCCTCTCTCACACACACACACACTTGCTCTCCTCTCTCTCTCTCTTTCTCTTTCTCTCTCTCTTCCATAGATCACAAAACATCAAACAATTGCTTTTTTACCTCTCTGGTCCTTTACACCACTTGCCCTAAATTCCTCTCTTTCTCCTTCCCATATTTCTCTCTTCCATCTCTCTCTCCTCTCTCTCCTCTCTCTCCTCTCTCTCTCTCTCTCTCTCTCTCCCAATCCTCTCTCTCTTTCTCTCTCTTTCTCTCTCTTTCTCTCTCTCTCTCTCTCTTTCTTTCTTTCTCTCTCTTATCTTTTTCGGTCAATGGCATCATTCTGACATGAATCAAACACCGTTGCCACCATCTATACCACCATAAACATAACTCCCATCACCACCACCACCACCACCACCACCATCACCACCACCACCACCACCATCATCATCATCATCTTCACCGTCATAAACAACACGACCTCCACCACCACCACCACCACCAACAACAACACTATAATCACATACACCACAGTCGCCACCGGCATCGCCATCACCATCACCAATTCCGCAATCAATTCCACCACCACCCCTAACACTTCCCACCACTACCACCACCATCATCGCCACTTCCAACAACAACAACAACAACAACAACAACAACAACATTAGCACTGCTATGCTGTGCTCAGTGAGTTCCATTAAGTCGACCCAAGGGAGATAAGGCGAGAGACCTCAATACACTTTGAAACTATATGCTTGTTGTGTTCGATACATTCAGCAAGGCCATCTCCACCACCACCATTGCCACTAGCCTTGATTACCTACCTACCTATACACCACCCATTGCCAGCACAGATTGATTTCACCTTAAACAATGATATATTACTGACTAATCTCTTATTTGTTTTTGTTGTTTTTC
>CAXHJY010001273.1:0-12500 GCA_964016885.1 Eledone cirrhosa
CTCCTACTGGCAGGTTTAGTCACCATCTCCCCTACTAATTTGCAACCACAGAATTACTACTGATTTTTGACAATCACTTTGACCATATATGGAATTACCCCTTGAGAAGATCGGCTATTTAAATACCAGGATAAATGTTCATTTAGTCCAGAATTAGCCGTCGAAACGGCTTGAGCTCAGCTGTCGGGGTCTTACTGGTTCCTATTACCCACTCTACTACCTCAAGTATTGAGTACTTTGGTGCGTTATGGTCCACCTGGTTCCTTACCACATTTCCTTCGTTATCTAGCTCCTACTCCCGTAGTAGAGCACTTTCCGACCCTACCACGCCGTATCCAGACTTTTCCGCTAAGCTCAATTCATTTCACCCGCACCATGCGAAAACACAACATTGACTTCTCTACCAAGAACATCCCAATCCCACCGAAAAAACGTTACCTTCGGATGCTCACGCAAAAAATTGATCTATTTGCGAAAAGACTTAGATGGAGAACTTTTTTCTATGACAGATATTGCGACAACCAAGACTTCGGCACCAAGGAGAGATTCGGATTTATTACCTACAAATCTCCGCCCCTGAACCCCTTGCTCGCACCCTTCGAGAATGACCTCTTCCAACTGGTCAAGAATATTAAATTTAAACCCAGACACAACCGATTCCTACAAAAACTCCGTAGCAACTTAACAGAGTATGATAACACAAATGACATCATGGTGCATTCGGATAAAACTGGGAACCTATACTTTGTCAACCCTGACAGATACCACACACTGATCAGGAGCAGCCTAAACTCCACCTATAAAAAGGCCAACCACTCTTGCATCGAGGACATAAATCGAGATGGACAACAAATCACCTCCAGCCTCGGGGTCGCCGACCGCACGGAACCTCTAGACCCACGGACACCATACTTCACACTGAAGGACCATAAATCCGATTTTGACCGTAAACCCTCCATCAGGCTTATTAACCCAACGAAGTCCGACATAGGGAGAATCAGCAAAAAAATCCTAGACCGCGTGATACCAAAAGTCAAGCAACACACCCGACTTAGCCTATGGATCAACACCCAGGAAGTAATCTCCTGGTTCAGCAATATGGAGGATAAACGAGAAACTAAATTCATACAGTTCGACATAGAGAGCTACTATGCTTCAATCACCTTACCGCTACTTACTGCCGCCTTGGACTTCGCCGAAACACTCGTGCCCATCACCGACCAGGAAAGAAAAATCATCCTCCACGCCAGGAAGACAGTCTTACTCTTTGACGACTCTAAATGGATAAAAAGAGCTCCCGACTCACCCTTCGACGTCAGCATGGGCGCCACGGATTCGGCGGAGGTCACTGATCTTATAGGATTATTCCTAATAGCCAAACTCACTGATATGTTTCCTGCATTCGGTGGTGGATTGTACCGTGATGATGGGCTCCTTACCCTTAAAGGGTACAACCCCAGTAGTACAGATCGGGTCCGGAAACAATTAATCAGATTCTTCCGCGACTGGGGATTTAAAATAACCCTACAAACGTCCCTGACCCGAGTAAACTTCCTGGACGTAACCCTCGACCTCGAAAACGACCTGTACTACCCATACAGGAAACCTAATGACAATCTGCACTACATCCACCGCCGATCAAACCATCCTAGGAACATCACAAACAACCTGGTCAAAAACATCTCCCTCCGCATATCCCGTTTGTCAGCTAATGAGCGGATATTCGATGAACATGCGCCTTATTACAACCAGGCCCTCAAGCGGAGTGGTTTCCGGGAGGAAATATCCTACTGTCCAGATCCCATTAGCGGAACCAGCAGGAGACACCGCCGCTCACGCAATGTAACATGGTTCAATCCTCCCCACAACGCAGAGGTGACTACTCCCATCGGGAAACTATTCTTTAGGCTCATTGAAAAACACTTCCCATTACAACACCGCTACCACAACATAATTAACAAAAATACCATCAAACTCTCTTACAGCACTACACCAAACTTCGCACAAAACATCGTCTCCTCTAACAACAAAAAACTCAACCCCGATGGCAGAAATAACCTAAATAGCAGTGGAGAACCGACCAGGAGGTGTAACTGCCCGGATAGATCTATTTGCCCACTCGACAATAGATGCAGAGACCGTAATGTGATCTACCAGTGCAACGTGAGGACGGATACCTCCAACAAAGCCTATATAGGACTTACCGCATGTGACTTCAAGACCCGGCTATACCAACATAGACATACCTTCCGAAACCCGGCCCGGCGTCACGCCACTACACTTTCGGGCCACATATGGGACCTCAAGGACAACAACATCACCTATGATCTCACTTGGAGATTACTGTCCAGAGCCAATTCTTACACGGGAGGACGCCGTCCGTGCAATTTATGCTCGGAGGAAACTTTACAAATGCTGTTTTCGACGGACCAACTCCTAAACAAGAAAGATGAACTGGTTACTGCATGTAAACATAGATTGCGTAGGACTTACCTCGCCCTCAAACCCCATAATGACCCGGGGGGGGTAGACTAGGGCTATAACACCCCAGTTGCCGATTTTGCAATGGGTAACCCCTGCTTGCCAAGGAAGACGTAAGATCTTCTTTGTATTCTTTTATCGCATCCTTTATTTCCTTCCCCCCTCTCTCCTTTGTCCTTCTACCCCAGCTCTTCTCCTTTGTCGGCGTCTTTTCTCGCCCACCCGAGGCTGCCCTTTGGCCCCATGTAGCCTTAGTACCCCCACTCCCCCCTCCCCTAGTCCTTGATAGATTTGGCGGACTCCGCCCTTTATAGCAGTTGGCTTAGACCCCGGATACTTGCCCCCCTTTTCCGACCGCTCCCACTATTCTCTGTGCCCTCTATATTTCTTAGTGGCACTTATGCCTTATTTTTTCGTTTCAGTATTTCTTGCTTCGCTTTTCTTCTGGGCGGGGTGGATTCTGAACTTATTTCTCCGTATTCTACCTTTATTTCGTACGAACTTTCATGTAGCTTGTTTTAGATCTTTTAGAGTTAGCATTAGTATATATTTTTCCCGGGACTCAGAATTATTATGTCGTACAAGTTCACTTTGCTGCACTGGGTCGTTGCTGGCCCGGGATGGAAACCTTTATTGTTTATTTCGTGGTAGTCTCTTTAGTATTTTGGCCCCTTTTGTTGACCAGTCACCGTATCATTTACGTACTTATACCTCTTAAAAGGGTCCTTGCCTAATTCGTCCCACCTAGTTCTTTTACTTATTTCCTTATTTATTTATTTATTTATTTATTTACTTCTTTCTTTCTTTCTTTATTTTATTCTCGCCTAACAATAGCCTGACACCTAGGTCGTAGAATTTAATTTTTTCTTTACACTTATTTGCTTTTCTTCACTCTCAGTATTTTTTCTTTCCTATTTTTACCCCCCATTGTTCTACCTACCGTTCCGACTTCCTCCCCCTCCCCCTCCCCTGTATCTTCTTTGACCTCATGCCCAGCTGTAGCTGGCACTACCAACGCTTGATTGGGTCTACTCCACCCCCTCCCCTCTTTCTCCTACTGGCAGGTTTAGCCACCATCTCCCCTACTAATTTGCAACCACAGAATTACTACTGATTTTTGACAATCACTTTGACCATATATGGAATTACCCCTTGAGAAGATCGGCTATTTAAATACCAGGATAAATGTTCATTTAGTCCAGAATTAGCCGTCGAAACGGCTTGAGCTCAGCTGTCGGGGTCTTACTGGTTCCTATTACCCACTCTACTACCTCAAGTATTGAGTACTTTGGTGCGTTATGGTCCACCTGGTTCCTTACCACATTTCCTTCGTTATATATATATATATATATATATGTCTGTATATATATATATTTATACATGTATGTATATATTTATATATGTATATATGTATCACATATATATATATATAATTGTTTCTACTTTAGGCACAAGGCCAGCAATTACTCAGTTCATTACTGGTACTTTATTTTATCGACCCCGTAAGGATGAAAGGCAAAGTCAACCTCGGTGGGATTTGAACTCAGATCGTAAAGGGACGTAACTATGCTGGAAAGCATGGCGTCCGACCCTCTACCAATACTGCCAATCCACCGCCCTTATATATATATATAATGCATGTCTGTCTCATTTTCTGTCACTTTCGGTCTCCCTCTCTCTCTCCCTCTCTCTCACCCCCTCTCTCTCTCACTCTCCCTCTCTCTCCCTCTCCCCCTCTCTCTCTCTGTCTCTCTCTCTCTCTCTCTCTCTCTCTGTTACTCACTGTCTGTATGTCTCTCTTTTTCCTGCTCTATCTCCCAATCTCTATCTATCTATCTATCTATCTATCTATCTATCTATCTATCTATCTATCTATCTATCTATCTATCTATCTATCTATCTATCTATCTATCTATCTATCTATCTATCTATCTATCTATCTATCAGACGTGTGTAACTTCGCGGAGAAGTTTCCGTTAATTTATGTAAGAAAAAACGCGAGTTTTTAGTTAAATTTTATATCATTGTGTAACTTGACCCCCCGTCTGGACCTTCAGGTGGTGGGTCAACTTATTTTCGCCCCTGTATCCATTTGAAAATTTTTTCTCCATCGAATCTTGGAAAAAACATTGTAAAATTTTGATTACGTTATGAACGTTGCGTCCAACGATAATGGTGGTGGAGAGGCGATAAGACTACAATGCTCGCAGTCAACAACGTCTTCTTCACTAAATACTATAGAGATGGAAAGACGAAATGAAAATGTAAAAACGAATTCATATTCAAACAACACAAATGACACCAAACAATTCAATGACAACAAAAATAACAGCAACACCAATAATGATGATAAAAGCAACAATGATAACAACAACAAAGAAAAAAATAAAGACAACACCAATAACACCAGCATCAAAGACAACAACAACACCAAGGAAAATACGGATAATACCAACATCGGTGACAACAAGAATAACAACAACAATAACAACAATAATGACAACACCACCAATACGGATTCCACAAAGAAACCAAAAATCTCCTTTGCAGAGAAAGTTCAAAAAAAGGAAGAATTGATATATCTCGACATAACAAATGCTGAACAACTTTTAAAGGACGCTAGGAGATATGTCAGTTTCGAAAAAAATGGTGCTTTCAGCATCAATTCTCCGGTAGAAATTCGCAAGGAAACTGCTCTCAAAACGATAGTTTTTGGGACAGTTTCCAATTCTACCCGAAAACCAGTCCAATTGTCGCAGAAAGAAATTGAACTGGTTTTCAAAAATTCAATGAATGATATTGCATTCATTCAAAGAAGCAAACTTTTGGGGAGTATTTCGGTACTCATGAAGGATCAATTGACGGCCCCAAATTACTCTGTGTCGCCAATTGTATCCAACCTGTACACATTTTCCCTACATACATGGGAAAAAGGACACAAAAGATCAAAATCACGAGTGTCACACCAAAGGTGAACATATGGTGGATACTGTGCAGCTTCATCAATTTTGATGAAGACAGAATACTGTCAGTAGGCAAGTCCCCCAGAGATGTATTCAATGGGACTAGCATTGAAGTTCTGGTGCAAATGAGCCCAGAGCGAATAGCTATGATCCCACAGCGTGTACTCCTGGACAGACTCACCTACATAAACTTTTCGGTTGAGGGTAGGCGGCCTTCATGTTACCATTGCTTTAGCAGGGGTCACCTGAGGGCTTCCTGTCCTAAATTAATGAACCAAAAAAAGGCTCTTCTGCCGACACCCATCAAAACAACACAACCACCAACATCACCACAACAACAACAACACCAACACACAAAAATAACCACAACAAACGCAGTCCCACCCAACCCCACTCCACCTAAAACCACTGCAAAATCACATACAGACACAACAGCTCCCCAAGACATACCCCTCCCCAATCACACAGACGATACAACAGATGAGGCTATCTCGCCATCACCCAGTGAAGACGAGGGAGAACCCCATCGCTCGAAAAGAAAGAAAAGACATCACAAAAGCAAAAATCCAGCAAACACTACCACAAACATACAACCACCAACACAAACAACAAAAATATCACAAACAAAACCCCCACCTCCTGAAAACAAAATACCTACAACAAAACGAAAGCACACACAAGAACTCCAGACAAAAACAAACACAACACAAGAAAATTACACTTACACTTACATAAACACTGAAAACAAAACACTAATGGAGACCATCACGAACGACCCTTCGGTTTTCACCGAAGGGAAAACTTTCGCCCACTCTATTAAAAATAGCAAAAAACTGAACCTAAAGCTGATTAGGGTCCCTATACAAACTTATAGGTCCCTAAAAGAAACATTTGAGAAGGATGTGGGTAATTCCTGCGTGAAACCACTCAACCGCGTCCTTCTCAAATGCCTCCCCACCCCAGACACCCGCATCCCACCAGACCCCACCCCACCAAAAATCTGCGTCCCCACCCCGCCGGAAACCACCACCCATCCAGACAACCCCTCCAACACCCCCATGGAAATCGTGCGGCCTGGTCCCCAGGAGGCGAAGGGTGAGTGATCTCTTTTCCTCTTTTAACTTTTCAGCACCAACATGGTCAATATAAGAGTTGGATGTGTGAACGTACGCGGCCTGGGGATGCCCTGGAAACAGGGCAAACTCTTAAACGACCTCAGGTCGCACAGTATGGATGTGGTAGCCATTTGCGAGTCCAGGATCCACGGCGAACGACAGCTGGCCCCCATCTTCGATGACTTTGAGATCTACGCATCTCTCTGTCAACCGGGGGGTGGGGGCGGAGTTGCCGTTTTGCTGCGGAAACACCTGGGCCTCGTAACACAGACGGTACATCTGGACCCGGAGGGTCGACTGGTAGTCCTAGACGTTGACGGTAGTGAAGGTGGAGCCTTCAGGCTGGTGGCCGCATATGCCCCATCCGGGACACCGCGGCCAGACTTCTTCAAACGTCTAGAGACTTTTCTGGGAACGTCCCGCTCCTTGCTTTTAGTGGGGGACTGGAATGGAATCCTAGATGCACGTTGGGACTATGTGGGAGCATGTCCCGATAAAGGGGGTGTAACAGCCTCAAACAGTTAATCGACCGATTTGACCTGGCCGATAGATATCGACTAGATTTTCCGACTGCGCCACTGTGGACGTGGAGTAATCGTATCGGAACATCTAGATCGTACCTAGATAGGGTTCTAGTTAGAAATAAGGATAGGGACATGTTAAGCTGTCCACAAATGTTCATGGTTGCCTATTCAGATCACAAACTAGTGACCTGCATGGCCAACCTTGATAGAACCCATAGACAAGGACCCGGCTACTGGAAGCTGAACTTGTCGTTACCGACAAGCAAAGCCTACAGTAGACGGATTAGCACTTTAGTTAAACAGCACTTGACAGGGGCCATTGTCAACAACAGATGGTGGTACTCTCTCAAGAGGGCAGTTAGATTAGACTCGATAGTTTTTAGTAAAGAATTAGCGTTAGATAGAAATAGAACCGAGAAGGAACTGGTAGATAAAGTAGAAGAGGCAATTAGAAGTGGCAACGTAGCCAGCGTGCTAGCAACGAGAACGGCCTTGGACCAGTTCTTCGACGCAAAGCACGAGGGCTGCGTCGTCAGAAGCAAAATACGTGCTCTGGGAAACGAGGGAGCCAAAGCTGTTAGCTGGGCCCGAGTGACGGAGGCAAAAAGTGGCAACAAGTCCACGATTCGGTCTTTGAAGGACCAAAACGGACGCGTGATACGTGAGCCGAAGCAGATGTGTGCGGCACTTTGCTCGGCTGTTCGGGGGGAGCGGCGCGCCGGGAGAGGCTATGGATTTCGGTTCATTCCTCGACGGCCTACCGCGACTCTCGGACAGCGAGGCAAAGTTCTGCGAAAAGCCGATTTCAGCCACTGAGATAGGGGACGCGCTGAGCCAATGCGGCAAACGCAAATCTCCAGGTCTCGACGGTCTACCCTACGAATTTTACGTAACAATGCCGGACTTATTCTCCGGTCTCCTGGAAGCGGTCTACTGCAACTGGCAACAGAACGGGAGAATTCTCAGTTCTGTAACCGGGGGCGTGGTCACACTAATCAGGAAGGACGAGAATAAGGAGGATGACATAGGCAACTTCCGGCCCATAACTCTGCTAAAGACAGAGTTACAGATTTTGGCCAAGGTGTTGGCAAAGAGGCTGGCACTTGTCGTCGAGAGCCTGGTGGGAGAAGCGCAGACATGCGCAATCCTGACCAGGTCCATACACGACAACCTCCACCTCATGCGATACATCATAGAGAGGGTAGGGTGTAAACCTGGCTTCGGTGGGGCCCTGATCAACTTGGATCAGTCTAAGGATTTCGATAGGGTTGACCATCGTTACCTGGATGCGGTGCTCGAGGCGGCAGGCTTCGGACCCGTGTTCAGGGGCTGGATTGCTGCAATGCACAACAGCAACATCTGCTCAAGGGTCAAGGTGAACGGCTACCTCTCGGAGCCGTTCCATATTACGCGATCCATTCAACAGGGATGCCCTCTCTCCTCCCTTCTGTACGTACTGACTCTCGAGCCACTACTGCGGAAGCTGGAGCTATTGCAGAGCATCCCCCTGGAACCGGGACTGCGAAAAGCGGCGTCGGCAGTAATGGTGTCGAGCGCCTCGCAAATCGCGGAAGTCGGCACCTTACTGAAGTCTCACAGGAGCGAAGCTGAACCGGGACAAGTCCATCGGTTTGCAACTCGGATCGTGGAGAGGCAGACCGATGCCTTCCGATGGCGTCGTCGGACGCTGGACGGAAGGACCGGTAAAGTTGCTCGGGGTCTGGTTTGGTCCGGACCTCCAGGTGGAGAAGAACTGGAACGAAGTGACGGCCAAGGTGTTTGCACTCACCCAGAAGTGGGCCGAGTGCAAACTATCCTTGAAAGGTCGAGCGGAGGTGGCGAACACTTTTATAGCTTCCGTCATCTACTACCGCTTGACCGTCGTGCCTTGTCCAGCCAAAACGCTCGCCAAAATGGAGCGCGCGCTCTTCCGATTCCTTTGGAAGAGGCGGGCTCTTTTGGTGAGAAGATCCATCTGCTGCCAACACCCTTCTAACGGAGGGCTGGGGATGCCGTGGTTGACGATGCGCAAACACGCGCTCAGGCTGCGGCATCTCTACGTATTCCTCACCGGACAACCGGTGTGGGCCCCGTTCGTGAGGCGAGCCTTCCCACGACTCGTCTCTCTGACCGAGCTGCTGTCCTGGGTCAAGCAAAGACCGAGGAAAATGGGCGACTGGCACATCGAATGTGCTCAGGCGCTCACAGCCCTCTGGCAGGCGGACCCGGCGATCAGTGGAGACTCCACTTCGTCATTCTATAGAGGGTTGGTCCGCAGCAAGTGCGACGACGCGCTCGGTGAAACTCTAGGCGTAGAGGAAGATGAACTGGCCAGTCTGTTCGGTAGGACCTTCCGCCCGGGACCGATGGACAACTTCTAAAAGTCCCTGGCCTGGCAGTGCTACCGAGGAGCTCTACCAGTTCGAGACAAGCTCTACAGACATGGGCGCCCGGGCAGGGACCCTGCAAAAAAGATCTGTCCGAGGTGCGTGCGAGACAAAGAAACCGTCGCGCACGCATTCATACACTGCCCGGGCGTCACTGACCTGTGGGGCTATGTAGAACGACTATTGTCGCGGGTGGGACCAATCCAGTTGACCACCGAGTCCATTGTCATGATCAAACCGCCACCCTCCTTCAAAAACGAAGGAGAGGCGGTTTTCCTTTGTGTGATAGCTATGGCGAAAGAGGTTGTATGGTGGACAAGGTTGAAAGGGCTGAGGTCAGACACCTTTCTCTCCGGCCAACAACTGATTCTTTTTTTCAAATACCACTTTGGAAGAAGAATCAGGATGGAGTGAGAGGTGCTGTACCCCAGCAAGTTTTATGAAAGGTGGGTGAAAGTGGCGAGAATGGCCCGAGTGAATGGGCCTTCTCTCTATATCAGCCTCTAGGTTGAGGAAAAAGAGGAAGAGAGGAAAGGGGTACAAACTCTTCGTACTCCTGGAGATGAGGGTTGCACATTTTCTCGGGGTTATGTGTTACCCATATGAACTGTCTCCCCCTATTGGGGAAAATTTTTAAATTGCATTTGTGATAATATTTTACACGTTTGTATTGTATGTAAACTTCCCCCTTTGTATTTGTCCCCTTCTTTTGTGCCCCTGTGGCTAATAAAGAAACATATCTATCAATCTATCTATTGGGCTTTCTCTCTATATAAGCCTGTAGGTTGAGGAAAAAGAGGAAGAGAGGAAGCGAGTACTCACTCTTGGTGCTCCTGGAGATGAGTGTTGTACATTTTTTCGGGGTGTGTACAACGCCCCCCCCCCCCCCATTTTCATATACCTGTATGTAAACTCCCCATTTGTATTTGTCCCCTTCTTTTGTGCCCTTGTGGCTAATAAAGAAATTTATCTATTTATCTATCGATCTATCTCTCCTGTGTGTTTCAATGAAAACAACAACAACAACAGCCTCCACCAAACAATAAATACAAAACAATAAGAACAAACACACAAACGCTCTAATACAAATAAATACCAACTCTAACTCCAACACAGAGGCCGCCAGCATATCGCCTTTAAATGATACTGTACCCCGCCCCTTCTTTCCTTATTCTGCTACTACTATTACTACTACTACTACTACTGCTGCTACTACTACTGTTATTGTTGCTGCTGCTGCTGCTACTACTACTACTACTACTACTACTACTACTACTACTACTACTACTACTACTACTACTACTACCATAAACATACATAAACACAGACATGCATACACATATACATGCATGAATGCATGCATAATACGAACATACATACATACATATATACAGGGTGGGTGGAAAGGAACTCCCTATTGGAAATTCCTTACAACGTGAGACAACATCAATGACCTCATGCAAAATGGGGCCCCTTCTTCATTTTACACGCACTCTGTGACTGGCTTGTGAGTCCAATTTGCAGGACATTGGCTGGGTCGTCGAGGTCCCCATGAATGGTCAGCAAGAACCCCTGTACATGACCAAATACAGTGGACTATACCACACTGGTCCCTACTTACAGCTAGGTGGACTATACCATACAGTGGTACCTACTTACAGCTAGGTGGACTGAGCTGTTGACACAGTACAGTGGACTATACCATACTGTGGTACCTACTTACAGCTAGGTGGACTGAGCTGTTGACAGTACAGTGGACTATACCATACTGTGGTACCTACTTACAGCTAGGTGGACTGAGCTGTTGACAGTACAGTGGACTATACCATACTGTGGTACCTACTTACAGCTAGGTGGACTGAGCTGTTGACATAGTACAGTGGACTATACCATACTGTGGTGGTGCCTACTTACAGCTAGGTGGACTGTGACTGTTGACATAGTACAGTGGACTATACCATACTGTGGTACCTACTTACAGCTAGTGGACTGTGACTGTTGACATAGTACAGTGGACTATACCATACTGTGGTGGTGCCTACTTACAGCCAGGTGGACTGTGACTGTTGACATAGTACAGTGGACTATACCATACTGTGGTACCTACTTACAGCTAGCTGGACTATACCACACTGTGGTACCTACTTACAGCTAGGTGGACTATACCAGACTGTGGTACCTACTTACAGCTAGATGGACTGTGACTGTTGACATAGTACAGTGGACTATACCAGACTGTGGTACCTACTTACAGCTAGATGGACTGTGACTGTTGACATAGTACAGTGGACTATACCAGACTGTGGTACCTACTTACAGCTAGGTAGACTGTGACTGTTGACATAGTACAGTGGACTATACCATACTGTGGTACCTACTTACAGCTAGCTGGACTATACCACACTGTGGTAGCTACTTACAGCTAGGTGGACTATACCAGACTGTGGTACCTACTTACAGCTAGGTGGACTGTGACTGTTGATAGTACAGTGGACTATACCATACTGTGGTACCTACTTACAGCTAGGTGGACTGTGACTGTTGACAGTACAGTGGACTATACCAGACTGTGGTACCTATTTACAGCTAGGTGGACTGTGACTGTTGACAGTACAGTGGACTATACCATACTGTGGTACCTACTTACAGCTAGGTGGACTGTGACTGTTGACAGTACAGTGGACTATACCATACTGTGGTACCTACTTACAGCTAGGTGGACTGAGCTGTTGACATAATACAGTGGACTATACCAGACTGTGGTACCTACTTACAGCTAGGTGGACTATACCACACTGTGGTACCTACTTACAGCTAGGTGGACTGAGCTGTTGACAGTACAGTGGACTATACCAAACTGTGGTACCTACTTACAGCTAGATGGACTGTGACTGTTGCCACAGTACAGAAAACTATACCACACTGTGGTACCTACTTACAGATAGGTAGACTGGGCTAGGAATCAGTAGTCAACTATACCACACTGTGGTACCTACTAACAACTAGGTGGACTATACCACACTGTTGTAC
>CAXHJY010001273.1:27500-130000 GCA_964016885.1 Eledone cirrhosa
CTTCTTCTTCTTCTTCTTCCCGAGAGGGTCGTGGGGGAAGAGTCCTCAAACACTCCTTCCAGCGGGTTCTGTTAGAAGCAACTGTCTCCAGCTGATCCGGCTGGATCCCCAAGCGAACCAGCCAAGTTCATGGATATTAGTCAACCCTCTTGCTCGGGGTCTACCCTGGGTCTCTCCTGCCGGTTGGTTTTGCTCATAAAATCTGTCCATCGATTCTTTCCTGTGACATTCTACCACATGCCCATAGTATCGGACTGTGATCTCTCAATTCGGAGAAGTAACGACTCTACCAAAAGCAACTCTCTGATCTCCGAGATACAAACATGTCCAGTGATTCTTTCCCGAGACATTCTAACCACACGTCCGAAATAGCGGAGCTGTGATCTCCCAATTCAGAGAAGTAGAGGATTTACACACATCTATTTGTATATGCGTTACAATTTACAATTTATGTACATGTTATGTTTATCGCAGGTCGAATTCTTTTTTATATGTTGGTCGATATTTGATAGTAACAGCTAAACCAATCACTTACACTAAACTGACCCAATTTGCACCCCCCCCCCGCAATTAAGAAATGCTTCCTGATATATATATATATATATATATATATATAGGGGCAGTGGAAGCATTTCTGAATTGGTGGGGACAAATTGGGTCAAGTTAGTTGTAAGTGATTAGTTTAGCTGTTCGTTTCACCTGTTTAACTTGCTTCGTTTTTTTTGGGCTTCGGTGGCTGATAGCTTCATGGCCGCCGTTTTCAATTTGTTTCGCCTCTATAACCTATGTTTATAGCTCTAGTCTTCTTTTAGTCCATTGAGCGCTTGCCGCATATCTCGAAAATTGCGTTTCGCTTTGTTTTTGACCACTGCTGAAATTCGATCTCGCTGAAATTATACATACATATATATACATATATATATATATATATAAATGTAATCTGAGTTTTTTGAATATTAATAATTGTTTCTACTTTTGGCACAAGGCCAGCAATTATCCCAGTACATTACTGGTACTTTATTTTATCGACCCCGTAAGGATGAAAGGCAAAGTTAACCTCGGCGGGAATTGAACTCAGATCGTAAAGGGACGAATCGAATATTAATAACAACATTCGATTCGTTTGCAATTATACAAACAAGCCTCAATTTTATAGCCATGTCAGTAGAATGAAACCTTCATTCTTGTCAACACAAGAGCAAGAATGAAGGGTTCATTTTACTGACATGGCTATAAAATTGAGGCTTGTTTGCATAATTGCAAACGAATCGAATGTTATTAATATTCGAAAAACTCAGATTACATTTATTGTATTCAGCCATGTAGAGCGAAAATGTTTTTTTACATATAAGCATAAGCGATATTCAATTTGTTGGTAATTCAACAAATATAAATGTTTATTACTGATTCAAAGCACTCGACAGGTTTTTTGGAGTATAATATTCAATTATATTAAATAAATGGAAACTATATTTATAAAACCATATTTATTCTATTATATATTTCAAGGGTACCAACACTTTGGTACGCTTTCATCAGATAAAATACAAAGTTTGTTTTATAAATATTGACATAACCAGGAAAGAAGAACTTAATGGTTCAAGTTTTTCCTGGAAAAACTTCTTCTTTCCTGGTTATGTCAATATGTCAATATTTATAAAACAAACTTTGTATTTTATCTGATGAAAGCGTACCAAAGTTTTGGTACCATTGAAATATATATAATAGAATAAATATGGTTTTATGAATATAGTTTCCATTTATTTAATGTCATTGTATATATATATATATATATAAACGTGTATTATTGACGATCGTGCGAAAAAAATACTCAATACCGAAGTAGAGTTTAAATATTCATGTAATATAGCTAAGTAGTTAGCCATGTTTCTCTGGAGTTTCACCATTACACTCGTAGTTTCATCCGACAAGATAATCCTTCGAATGCGCAGGTGAAATTCCAGAGCAACAAGGCTCATTGCCTAGCTATAATAAATGAATATGTATATATATATATATATATATATATATATATATATATATATATATATATATATATGTATGTATGAAATGTACTGGAAGCATGTTTAGATATAGATATGGTATAATAATTAGTAAAATCCCAATAGAGACCCTACTTTCTTTCAGCTGTCTACACACACACACACACACACACACACACACACACACACACACACACACACTCACTCTCTCTCACACACATATATATTTGAGCAGATGTTCATTCCAACATTATAAATTGAAAATACGAATGTGTTCCTCCTCGACTATTTTTTAAAGATAATAAGATTGTTCGCGTTTCCTTATCAGTATTTCATACTTAATTTGAATCTATAGCGTTCCTAAATCACATGTGTATTTTAACGTTTCGAATCATTCACAGCTCCATCTTCAGAATCAGAATGGTTAAACTAGTGGCATATTGGTCACGTGTTTAACAGTGGTCGCAAAGTACCATGAGAGCGGTAGGAAATAGTGGACACTCGATTTATATTATATTATATTATGATATAATATATTATAATATGTTATAATTGTTTCTACTTTTGGCACAAGGCCAGCAATTACTCAGTGCATTACTGGTACTTTATTTTATCGACCCCGTAAGGATGAAAGGCAAAGTTAACATCGGCGGGATTTGAACTCAGACCACAAAGGGCCGTAACTCTTTGCTGCAAAAAAGCATGGCGTCCGACCCTCTACCGATACTGCCAATCCACCGCCTTGTTATAACATGTTATAATATAATATATTATGATATATTATATTATATTATGCTATACTATAGAGCAGGCATGTCAAACTGAGGGTCCCTCGAGGGCCACATGAGTCACATATGTGTTGTCTGAGGGCCGCACATGACAACTAATTGCGCACATTACAAATAATATTTTTTATTTTATATTACGCTCGCGCTGTAAACACCTTTGTGCGGGCCGCAGGTGTGCTTGTAAAGAGCCACATGTTTGACATACCTGCTATAGAGTGCGGCAACACGTCTGAGAAAACGAGTGCCAAGTATCAAGAACCTGTGCAGTAGTGCAGGGAGAAAGACATGGCTATTTCCCTTCTCACTCGGTATGGAAAATGTTCAGGAAGAGAGAAGGCTGCAGTTCGCAGGATGGGGGAGGTAACAGAAAGGACCTCTTGTTGGATTTGGTGCAGGAGAGAAGAGATAAACTGGAAGCCAGGAGGCAAAGATGGGCATTAATTTGGCCAACACTGCTGACCCACCAGCATGAGGGTGTTGCAGTTATGGGTCATAACACCCAATGAACGTTGGACACCGTCTGATGACATCAACGCCTCCTAGCCAATGCTATGTTCACCGAAGGTGAATGGATGTGAAACATCTTGGAGATGTAAGTATACCTATATACCACATCATAATATATTTTGGAGGTGGTGTGTTTGTAGTTTACGCACGCTGAGGGAAGTAACTCTGAGTAAGTCATGATGGTAGTGTTGGCGTCAGTGACACCATTTCACCGTTTGGATTGGCAGTATCGGTAGAGGGTCGGACGCCATGATTTGACGTATAGAGTTACGGCCCTTGGCATTCTGAGTTCAAATCCCGTCGAGGTCAACTTTGCCTTTCATCCTTACGGGGTCGATAAAATAAAGTGCCAGCAATGCACTGGGTAATTGCTGGCCTTGTGCCAAAAAGAAGAAACAACTATGACTACCAACGTCATTTTTCTCAACTAAATAAATTGTTTTAGTAAAAGTTTGAAAGCGGGGACAGGGGGAGAAGTTCCAGATAGATCCTGTCAACAAAGTCTTCATACGGTTTAAATGCACAACAAGTCTCCAATATCCAAGTGGCTAAAGATGTCAGCAGAAGTGTACCCAGGAGTCATGACCTGGATGTGTTCCGGTCCCCTTAGAGTGTAAGACGTTAAGGCATGAATCACTTGCAAGAGGGGAGTTTCTGTTGTTCTGCTCTCTTGAGAGATTCTTACCACCATACACGCACACACTTACTCTCTCTCCAACATACACACACACACATACGTAGGACCCCGAGTTCTAGCCCTGTGATAGTCATTTCTATATATTATAAAGATATGTATGTATATATGTATGTATATATGTATGTATAAATATATATATATACATATTCGTACAAAGAGAGAGGGAGATAAATAGATAGATAGATAGATAGATAGATAGATAGAGAGAGAGAGAGAGAGTGTGTGTGTGTGTGTGTGCCGTAAAGCACTAGTCTGAATATCGTATCTACCAATATGGCGGACATGCGAAATCTCATAGCCGCGCGTTCATTACAATGCCATCCATGCATATGAAATGTTGTTAAATAATTCAGAGATTTAGCAATTCACTGAGGAACTGGCAGTATAAATAGAAGTTTCACGTTTACAGTATTTTATACAACAACAATAAGACTGCAACGTAAATTGTGTTGTTGTTGTTGTTAATGATAGTTGTTTTTCTGTAGTTGTATCTCTTATCTTTACTTTTGTTTTTCTTTCCACCATTTACTATTTGTATATCTGCCTGTCTGCTTGTCTGATGTCTGTCTGCCTGTTTGTCTATCTATCTATCTATCTATCTATCTATCTATCTATTTGTCTATCTATCTATCTATCTATCTATCTTGATAGAGTAAGACACGCTTCGCATCGGCTCCGCTATTCCATCGGGATTTACCCTTACTATTGTAAGTACCGGATAAATTTTTTAGTGCAACACATTTGGAACACTAACCCCTGTTATTTAGGGAAACATTTTTGCATTTACCCCCTTTTTAGGGGGTAAAATAAATATCTATTTTTGCCGAAAAATTTCTTTCTTGGGAGCATGGCGGAAAAGATGGCAGACATGTCTGCCATTAGCTCTGCCACGCCCCCCAAGTCTGAAGAACAAAAAATAATTACAACAAAATTAGACATTGAAACAAACAAAGAAAATGATAAAACAAATGTTAAGGAAAATGAGCAAACAGAAAACAAACAAACAGAAAATAATACAAATAACGACAGGGCAACTTTCGCCCAGAAAACAAAACAATCCATTACATACACACCAATTGACCTAACTGCCGCCAGAGAAAAACTGGCCGAAGCAAAGAAACACATTGTTTTGGGGGAGAACGGAATGTTTTCCATTAACTCCCCCCCAGAATTCAAGAAAGCCAGAGCAGAAAACACAGTTCTCTACAGAACTATACTCAACCAGACAAGAAAGCCAGCACAGCCCAGCCAAATGGAAATAGAGTTAGTCCTAAAAGACTATATGAAGAATATTCTCTTCATACGAAAGGACCGACTCTATGGCAGCATTTCGGTCCTAACAAGAGACAAAGAAACGGCGGAGAAGCTTTCCCTAAGCCCACTCTCATCGACAACATATAGCTTCTATCCCTCCTACATGGGTAGAAGAACACAGAGAGTAAAAGTAAAAACAATGCTGCCCACAATGGACTTCTGGTGGGCTATTGCTGGCTTCATTGATATGGGCGAAGACAATGCTGTCAATGGGGAAGGCAACTGGAGATGCGTTCCTGGGAATGGGCCTCGACATACTAGTCCAAATGAGGCCCGAAAGAATAGCACAAATCCCGGATCGCATCTGGCTGGATGACCTTACCCCAATAGACATAATTGTAGAGGGGAGAAGACCAGCATGCTATTATGCATGGAAAGGGGACACGTTAAGGCTAACTGCCCGAAACGTATCCCCCAAAAAGGACTATTGCCCACACCCACCACAAACAGTACACCAACACCACCCACCTCCAAAAATACACTAATACCACACACAGCAAACAAAATACAGACACCACCAACCACAAACACAACACAAACATCACCACCACCAGCACCAAACACAAGCACGACACAAAAATCACCACCACCAACCACAACACAAACATCACCACCACCATCACCAACCACAAGCACGACACAAACATTACCACCACCACCACCACAAAACCCATTCCAAACAAATAATAAAAAAAACAGTAACAAATCTACCCCTCCCGCAAAAAAAAAACAACCACACAACACGTCCCTCCCACCTAGCGCTGAAGAGTTTCCCCCAACTTCTGAAGAAGAAGGAGGAGAAGCCTTCAGACAAGTTAAAAGAAAAAAAAGAAAACACACACCCAGCACACCACAAATAACCCACACACAAACACCAACTCCAATCAAAAACACCCCACCCTCAACAAACAAAAATAAATCTACGCCTCCCCTCTCCGAAACATTGACAGCATCACAAAAAAAGACGTTGCAATACACATATATAAATAAAGAAAACAAAAAACTGGTTAAATTAATAAACAATAACCCTATGGTGCAGACCGAAGGGCCAAACTTTATCTCAACAGAGAACTTCACCCATTTAAAAATGATAAAGGTCCCTCTGGACCTTTATCGTTCCTTAAAAGAACAATTTAGACGGGACGTGAGCCCCCCCTGTTTAAAACCGTTGAATCGCGTCCTCTTGAAAGATTTCCCCATAACCGCCCCTCTCCCTGACACAACTCCAAATACCCCAACCCCACCACACACGTGTACCCCCACACCACCATAAAACATCCCTCCACCCAACACACCTGATGCCATGGAAATTACGCAACCCGGAGAGGTAAGTGCTTTTCTTTCTTCACTTTCAACACCAAAATAGATCAATTGAGAGTTGGCTGTTTGAACGCGCGTGGCCTGGGCTCAGCTTGGAAGCAAGCAAAGCTTCTAAGTGACCTCAGGTCACAAAGTATAGATGTGATGGTTGTTTGCGAGAGTCGGATCAGCAGCGTGAGACAGCTGGCGCCCGCCTTCGATGACTTTGAGATGCACGCATCTCTCTGTCAACCCGGAGGCGGGGGGGGGGGGAGTTGCCGTACTGCTGGATAAACGTCTGACTCTCGACGTACAGATTGTTCACTCGGACCCGGGGGGTCGATTACTGGTGCTGGACGTCGGAGGCGGTGAAGGCGGGGCTTTCAGACTGGTCGGTCTTTATGCTCCCTTCGGGGCGGAAAGAGCCGACTTCTTCCAGCGTCTGGAGACTTTTCTAGGAACGTCGCGTTCCCTGCTTTTAGTGGGGGACTGGAATGGAATCCTAGATGCGCGTTGGGACTATGCAGGGGCATGTCCCGATAGAGGGGGGTGTAGCAGCCTCAAGGGGTTACTCGATCGATTCGACCTGGTCGATAGATTTCGACTAGATTGTCCAACTGCGCCAACCTGGACCTGGGCAAACCGCAGTGGACAATCTAGATCGTACCTAGATAGGTTTTTGGTTAGGAGTAAGGATAGGGACGTATTTAGTTGTCCAGAACTGATCATGGTTGGCTATTCAGATCACAAATTAGTGACCTGCGTGGTCAACCTTGATAGAACGCATAGACAGGGTCCCGGTTACTGGAAGATGAACTTGTCCTTACCGACAAAGAAAGATTACAGAAACCGGATTAGTAGCTTAGTTAAGATGCGGTTGACGGGAGCGATCGTCAACAGTAGGTGGTGGGTATCTCTAAAGAGAGAGATTAGAGTAAGTTCGATAGGTTACAGTAAGGAACTAGCGGCGAATAGAAATAGGAAGGAAAGGGAGTTAACAGATAAACTAGAAGAGGCGATTAGGAGCGGAGACGTAGCCAGAGTGTTAGCGATGAGAACGGCATTGAGCCAGTTCTTTGACGCGAAGCACGAAGGCTGCGTTGTCCGAAGTAAAATACGTGCTTTAGGAAACGAGGGGACCAAAGCTGTTAGCTGGGCCCGCGTGACAGAAGCCAAGAGTGGGATTAAATCCACCATTCGGTCTTTGCGAGACCAGGATGGACGGGTGATCCTTGAACCTGAACGAATGTGCGAGACCTTTCAAAGGCACTTTGCTCGACTGTTCGGAGGTAGCGGGGGGCCGGACGGGGATGTGGACTTCGGTCCATACCTCGACGGTCTACCGCGTCTTTCGAGCGGCGAAGCGGAGTGCTGCGAAAGGCCAATCACAGCCACTGAAATCGGGGAAGCGCTCAGCCAATGCAGCAGACGCAAATCCCCGGGTCTCGATGGTCTACCATACGAACTTTATTTAGCTATGCCGGTCATGTTCTCCGAACTCCTCGAGGCTGTCTATTGCAACTGGCAACAGAACGGGAGAATTCCCTGTTCTGTGACCAAGGGCGTGGTCACGCTAGTGAGGAAGGACGAGAGCAAGGGGGACGACTTAAGTAACTTTAGGCCCATAACTCTGCTGAATGCAGAGTTACAGATTTTGGCCAAGGTGTTGGCGAAGAGGTTGGCGCTTGTGGTGGGTGGTTTGGTGGGAGACGCGCAGACATGCGCTATCCCGTCCAGGTCCATTCACGACAACCTCCACCTCATGCGATACATCATAGAGAGGGTTGGCTACAAACCCGGCTTTGGTGGGGCCCTGATCAACTTGGATCAATCTAAGGCGTTCGATAGGGTCGACCATGGTTACCTGGATGCGGTGCTAGCGGCGGCGGGCTTCGGACCCGTTTTCAGGGGCTGGATTTCTGCCATGCACAGTGGCAACATCTACTCTAGGATTAAAGTAAACGGCTACCTCTCGGAGCCGTTTCAAATCACCCGATCCATCAGACAGGGGTGCCCCCTCTCCTCCCTTCTGTACGTATTGACTCTCGAGCCACTGCTGCGGAAGTTGGAGTTGCTGCGGGGCATACCCCTGGAACCGGGATTGCACAAAGCGGTCTCGGCCTATGCCGACGACGTAACAGTAATGGTGGCGGACGCCTCGGAAATCGGGGCGATCGCCACCCTACTGGAGGAATACGAAAGGCTGACGGGGGCTAAGCTGAACCAGGACAAGTCAGTCGGTTTGCAACTCGGAACGTGGAGGGGCAAACCGATGCCGTTAGACGGTGTCGTCGGGCGGTGGACGGAGGGCCCGGTGAAGCTGCTCGGGGTCTGGTTCGGACCGGACCTCCAGGTGGAGAAGAATTGGGGCGAGGTGACGAGCAGGGTGTTTGCGCTGACCCAGAAGTGGGCCAAGTGCAAACTATCACTGAAAGGTCGGGCGGAGGTGACGAACGCTTACATAGCGTCCGTCATCTACTACCGCCTGACCGTCGTGCCTTGCCCCAAGGAAAAGCTCACCATCATGGAACGCATGCTCTTCCAGTTCCTCTGGAAGAAGCGGCCTCCCATGGTGAGGAGATCCATCTGCTGCCAGCACCCTTCGAAAAGAGGGCTGGGTATGCCGTGGCTGTTGATGCGTAGGCACGCATTGAGGCTACGGCATCTACAGGTATTCCTCAACGGTCAGCCGGTGTGGGCCCCGTTTGTGAGGCGAGCCTTCCCACAGCTCGTCTCGCTCACCGAACTGCAATCCTGGGTGAAGCAAAGACCGAGAAAACTGGGCAACTGGCACACCGAGTGTGCCCAGGCGCTCACGGCTATCTGGCAAGCGGACCCGACTGTCAGTGGAGAATCCACCTCGACATTCTATAGAGGGTTGGTGGCTAGCAGGGGCGACGACACCCTTGGAGAGTCGCTAGGCATGGAGGAGGACGAACTGGCCAGCCTGTTCGGTAGAACTTTCGGCCCGGGACCCATGGACAACTTCCAGAGGTCCCTAGCCTGGCAGTGTTACCGGGGGGCTCTGCCCGTTCGAGAAAAGCTCTACAGACACGGGCGCCCGGGCAGGGATCCAGCGAAAAAGATCTGTCCCAGATGCGTGCGCGACGAGGAAACCGTTGCGCATGCACTGGTACACTGCCCGGGCGTTGCCGATCTGTGGGGCTACGTCGAACGACTGCTGTCGCGTGTGGCGCCGATTCGATTAACCGCCGAGTCTGTGGTGAACATCAAGCCGCCTCCTCCCTTCAGAAATGAAGCAGAGGCGGTCTTTCTGTGCGTAATAGCCATGATGAAAGAGGTTGTGTGGTGGACGCGCCTGAAAGGTCTGAGGTCGGGTGACTTTCTCTCCGGCCATCACCTGGTTTACTTCTTCCGATACCACTTCGGAAGAAGAATCAGGATGGAGAGAGAAGTGCTTGGTCCCAGACAGTTTTATGAAAGGTGGGTGAAAGAAGCGAGAATGGCCCGTGTAAATGGGCCTTCTCTCTACATTGTTCTGTAGGTGAAGAAGTGAAGAGGAAAGGGGGAGCGCCTCCTCTCTGGGCTTCCCCCGCGAAAAGAGTTGCACACTTTTCGGGGGTATGTGCAATCCCCAACACGCCCCCTCCCTTTTGAGGACTTTTTATTGTTATATTATTATTGTTATTCCTTTTTTCTTTACTCGATTTATGTAAACTGCCCCACTGTGTAAATGTCCCCTTCTTTTGTGCCCTCGTGGCAAATAAATAGAAATTTATCTATCTATCTATCTGTCTCTCTGTCTATCTATCTATCTATCTATCTATCCGTACATTTGAATACTCTGAGAAATTAACTCACAACTTTCCCAGCGTCCCTTCCCTTTCACTCAAATATACAATCCTTTCCACCTCATTAAAAATAAAACTGAACCCCTCATCATATTGCATATAAACCCATTTAAAATATCTTTATCCGTATTGTATACCTCTTTATTCTGAATTACACTGTGTTAGTATTATCACTAAACCAAAGTCCTAATATTTTTCTAATTTCTAGATAAAGTGAGACCTTAAAGCTTAGACAAAAATAAAAAGGGAAAAATAGGTCCGATTTCCTTGTGAGACGTCGACATCAAAATAATTACATTAAAAATTATTTGAAGACCGTGAAATTAAGAAGCAATGTATTTAGGTAAGTTATTTATTTATCTCAGTTGTTGGGTTTGGGTTTTATTTTTTACTTTAATTTTTTACTTTAAGTTTTCTTAAAAACTAAAAGAAAAAAAAAGAAAAAGAAAATAAAAAAAGATAAAAAAGAAAGGAAAATGAAAAAGAATATATCTGCTAAATTATTATTCAATGTGCCCTTCCTTGTTATTGTGGCTTTTGCTGTGTCACAAGTGAGACATTGTGTATCTAGGAGTACATTATTCAATATGTCCCATATTGTACCGTACGAGTATGTTTTTGAGAAAATCATAACTGCTATTTCTAGTAAGACAAGTACATATTTAAAAGCTCATTCGCGAGGTCACAATGGGATGTGGTTCGGGTGGACCACAGTTCACCTAGGGCTAAATAAACAACAGCAACTCATAATTGTATTTTCGTTATACTTCAAGTTCTTCACACATCCACTGATGCAAATCCTTGGACACTTCATCACTATTGGTGTTGTATGCCGGAGCCATTGGGTGTGTCGGATCTTACAATATATTCCCTCATCCAGGTGACCCGAAGTCTTGGACACATCATCAGCGTTATATCCTGGTCTTACAGTATATACCCTCATCCAGGTGACCCTAATCTTTGGACACATCATCAGCGTTATATCCTGGAGTCACTGGGTATTTCGGGTCTTACAACCTAACACCCTTCACCCAGATATCTCGACTGATCGTTGATCGAACATCATCCGAAATCCAAGTGACATATTACTGACCCTCAACGGTCACTTTTCAGCCACAGCCATCTAGATACTTTCTCTGTTGCTTCTACATTGTCCTTGATGGCTCGTCTCCAGCTTACTACCATAATGTGTAGGGTTTCATAGGCTTTAATAAGGCAACGACCTGTTAACCCTCAATTACCCACTGGCATGAATCTGGTCTTTCACTCGTTCCAGTGGCAGCTCTAATCATCTAGATATCTTCTCTGCTGATTCTACGTTTTATTTTAAAATTATTCTTTTCCTGCTCACTATCGTAATGTCTACAGTTCTATAGATTTATACTTGAGGGAACGACATATAAACTCTCGACTGTCAACCCTCACTGGCACACACCTCCTGTCATCCATTGACATACACCTCTGGTCCTTCACTGACAAATACATTGTCCCTTATTGGCATATATCTCTGGTCCTCCATGACATACACCTCTGGTCCCTCACCGACATACATCTCTAGTCCCCCTGTCATACACCTCTGATCGTCCTTTAACACCTTTGGTCCTCCATGACATACACCTCTGGTCCTCCATGACATACACCTCTGGTCCCTCACCGACATACATCTCTAGTCCCCTTGTCATACACCTCTGATCCTCCTTTGACACCTCTGGTCCTCCTCTGAAATCCATCTCTGGTCCTCCATGACATACACCTCTGGTGTCTCACCGATATACATATCTAGTCCTCCTCTGACATCCACCTATGGTCCTCCATGACATCTATCTCTGGTCCTCCATGACATACACCTCTGGTCCTCCCCTGCCAGAGGCGTAACTAGGGTCGGGCAAGCATGACACGTGCCATGGGCGCCACATGAAGGGGAGGGGTGCGCTACTTGGACTAGGAGCATGTTCTATTATAGTCAAATAAGGCTTGCTGGAGAGTGAAAAAAGAAACTTCTTCAGATATATGATCTGTCTCTGATTATCATGGCTGAGAAACACTATGGTGGCTGGATCATTAAACCATTTATATACATTATTAAGCCTCCATAGGTAAAAATACAGTGCTGGGCAGGGGCGCAATTTCACTGCTTGCCATAGGTGCTATTTTCCCTAGTTATGACATGACTCTGTCCATTGCCATACACGTCTGGTCCTCCACGTCTTGTGGCAGTCTTTTTCACCGGCACTTGGTACTCTGCACTCTTCGTTTCTTTCTTGTGCCTACACCCGAGGAAGCAGTCACAACAACAACAACAACGACATCAACAACAAAAACTGTAACAACGACATCAACAACAACAACGATAGCAGCAACAAACGGACAACGACAACGATGACAACAACAACAACAACGACAGCAGCAACAACAACTGCAACAACAACGACAACAATAACCTCAACAACAACAACAACACCAGCAGCAACAACACTACCACCACCAACAATAATAACATAACACTAACAACAACGACAACAACAATATCAACAGCAACAACGCGACCACCAACAACATAACAACAACATCACCAACACCACCACCACCAACAACAACAACAATAGCATAACAACAGCACCAACACCACCACCACTAACAACAACAACTACAACAACTACATCAACAGCAATACCACCACCAACAATAACATAACAACACCATCACCAACGCCACCACCACCAACAACAACCATAACATAACACCACCAACACCACCACCACTAACAACAACTACAACAGCAATACCACCACCACCAACACTACCACTAACAACAACAACGACAACAACAACAGTAACATCAACAGAAACAGCACCACCACCACCACCAACAACAACACCAACAACACCGCCTCTAACAACAACAACGACAACAATAACAGTAGCAACAACAACAGTAACAACAACAGCAACAACACCAGCAACAACACCACCACCACAACCAACAACAACAAGATCAACAATAACATTAAAAAAACAGCAACAACAACTACAACAACAACTACAACAACACCAACAACTACAGCAACAACTACAACAACAACACAATTTTACATCTTATATAGTAGCTGTCATATTTTACGGTTGATTATGTTTTCATGATTTTTCAACCTGATTTCAACTTAACTCATTTGAGCGGAACAGAATAATGGCGGTTGAGGATGTAGTTAAATAACTGGTCGGCCATTTTGAAATGGGTCACTTGGTGTTAGTGTGAGTGTTGGCAGTGGTGTTGTTGTGGTGGTGTTGTGGCGCTGGCAGTGGTGTGTGTTGGAGTTAGTGTAGGTGTTGTGGTGGTGTTGTGGTGCTGGCAGTGGTGGTGTTAGTGTTAGATGTAGCAGTGGTGTTGGTGTTAGTGGTGACAGTGGTGGTGTTGGTGTTAGTGGTAGCGGTGGTGGTGTTGTGGTGGTGTTGTGGCGTTGGCAGTGGTGGTGTTGGAGTTAGTGGTAGCAGTGGTGGTGTTGGTGTTAGTGATGGCAGTGGTGGTGTTGGTGTTAGTGGTAGCAGTGGTAGTGTTGGTGTTAGTAGTGGCAGTGGTGGTATTAGTGGTAGCGGTGTTGTGGTGGTGTTGGTGTCAGTGGTGGCAGTGGTGGTGTTGGTGGCAGTGGTGACAGTGGTGGTGTTGGTGTTAGAGGTGGCAGTGGTGGTGTTGGTGTCAGTGGTGGCAGTGGTGGTGTTGGTGTCAGTGGTGGCAGTGGTGGTGTTGGTGTTAGTGGTGGCAGTGGTGGTATGGTGTTAGTGGTGGCAGTGGTGGTGTTGGTGTTAGTGGTGACGGTGGTGGTGTTGGTGTTAGTGGTGGCAGTGGTGGTGTTGGTGTTAGTGGTGGCAGTGGTGGTGTTGGTGTTAGTGGTGACAGTGGTGGTGTTGGTGTTAGTGGTGGCAGTGGTGGTATTGGTGTTAGTGGTGGCAGTGGTGGTGTTGGTGTCAGTGGTGACAGTGGTGGTGTTGGTGTTAGTGGTGACAGTGGTGGTGTTGGTGTTAGTGGTGGCAGTGGTGGTGTTGGTGTTAGTGGTGACGGTGGTGGTGTTGGTGTTAGTGGTGGTATTGGTGTTAGTGGTGGCAGTGGTGGTGTTGGTGTCAGTGGTGACAGTGGTGGTGTTGGTGGCAGTGGTGGTGTTGGTGTTAGTGGTGGCAGTGGTGGTGTTGGTGGCAGTGGTGGCAGTGGTGGTGTTGGTGTTAGTGGTGGCAGTGGTGGTATTGGTGTTAGTGGTGGCAGTGGTGCTGGTGGTGTTAGTGGTGACAGTGGTGGCGTTGGTGGCAGTGGTGACAGTGGTGGTGTTGGTGTTAGTGGTGGCAGTGGTGCTGTTGGTGGCAGTGGTGACAGTGGTGGTGTTGGTGTTAGTGGTGACAGTGGTGGTGTTGGTGTTAGTGGTGGCAGTGGTGGTGTTGGTGTTAGTGGTGGCAGTGGTGCTGTTGGTGGCAGTGGTGACAGTGGTGGTGTTGGTGTTAGTGGTGACAGTGGTGGTGTTGGTGTTAGTGGTGGCAGTGGTGGTGTTGGTGTTAGTGGTGACAGTGGTGGTGTTGGTGGCAGTGGTGGCAGTGGTGGTATGGTGTTAGTGGTGGCAGTGGTGGTGTTCGTGTTAGTGGTGGCAGTGGTGGTATGGTGTTAGTGGTGGCAGTGGTGGTGTTGGTGTTAGTGGTGACAGTGGTGGTGTTGGTGTTAGTGGTGGCAGTGGTGGTATTGGTGTTAGTGGTGGCAGTGGTGGTGTTGGTGTTAGTGGTGGCAGTGGTGGTATTGGTGTTAGTGGTGGCAGTGGTGGTGTTGGTGTCAGTGGTGACAGTGGTGGTGTTGGTGTCAGTGGTGACAGTGGTGGTGTTGGTGTTAGTGGTGGCAGTGGTGGTATTGGTGTTAGTGGTGGCAGTGGTGGTGTTGTTGGCAGTTGTGGTGGTGTTGGTGGCAGTGGTGGCAGTGGTGGTGTTGGTGGCAGTGGTGACAGTGGTAGTGTTGGTGCTAATGGTGACAGTGGTGGTGTTGGTGGCAGTGGTGACAGTGGTGGTGTTGGTGATAGTGGTGGCAGTGGTGGTGTTGGTGTTAGTGGAGGCAGTGGTGGTATTGGTGTTAGTGGTGGCAGTGGTGGTGTTGGTGTTAGTGGTGGCAGTGGTGGTGTTGGTGTTAGTGGTGATAGTGGTGGTGTTGGTGTTAGTGGTGACAGTGGTGGTGTTGGTGTCAGAGGTGTCTGTGGTGGTATTGGTGTTAGTGGTGGCAGTGGTGGTGTTGGTGGCAGTGGTGACAGTGGTGGTGTTGGTGTTAGTGGTGGCAGTGGTGGTGTTGGTGTTAGTGGAGGCAGTGGTGGTATTGGTGTTAGTGGTGGCAGTGGTGGTGTTGGTGTTAGTGGTGGCAGTGGTGGTGTTGGTGTTAGTGGTGATAGTGGTGGTGTTGGTGTTAGTGGTGACAGTGGTGGTGTTGGTGTCAGTGGTGGCAGTGGTGGTATTGGTGTTAGTGGTGGCAGTGGTGGTGTTGGTGGCAGTGGTGACAGTGGTGGTGTTGGTGGCAGTGGTGGCAGTGGTGGTGTTGGTGGCAGTGGTGGCAGTGGTGGTGTTGGTGGCAGTGGTGACGGTGGTAGTGTTGGTGTTAGTGGTGGCAGTGGTGGTGTTGGTGTTAGTGGTGACAGTGGTGGTGTTGGTGGCAGTGGTGGCAGTGGTGGTATGGTGTTAGTGGTGGCAGTGGTGGTGTTGGTGTTAGTGGTGACAGTGGTGGTGTTGGTGGCAGTGGTGGCAGTGGTGGTGTTGGTGGCAGTGGTGGCAGTGGTGGTGTTGGTGGCAGTGGTGACAGTGGTAGTGTTGGTGTTAGTGGTGACAGTGGTGGTGTTGGTGGCAGTGGTGGCAGTGGTGGTGTTGCTGTTAGTGGTGGTGTTGGTGTCAGTGGTGACAGTGGTGGTGTTGGTGTTAGTGGTGGCAGTGGTGGTGTTGGTGTTAGTGGTGACATTGGTGGTGTTGGTGTTAGTGGTGGCAGTGGTGGTGTTGGTGTTAGTGGTGGCAGTGGTGGTGTTGGTGTTAGGGGTGGTGTTGGTGTTAGTGGTGGCAGTGGTGGTGTTGGTGTTAGTGGTGGCAGTGGTGGTGTTGGTGTTAGTGGTGGCAGTGGTGGTATTGGTGTTAGTGGTGGCAGTGGTGGTGTTGGTGTCAGTGGTGACAGTGGTGGTGTTGGTGTCAGTGGTGACAGTGGTGGTGTTGGTGTTAGTGGTGGCAGTGGTGGTATTGGTGTTAGTGGTGGCAGTGGTGGTGTTGTTGGCAGTTGTGGTGGTGTTGGTGGCAGTGGTGGCAGTGGTGGTGTTGGTGGCAGTGGTGACAGTGGTAGTGTTGGTGCTAGTGGTGACAGTGGTGGTGTTGGTGGCAGTGGTGACAGTGGTGGTGTTGGTGATAGTGGTGGCAGTGGTGGTGTTGGTGTTAGTGGATGCAGTGGTGGTATTGGTGTTAGTGGTGGCAGTGGTGGTGTTGGTGTTAGTGGTGGCAGTGGTGGTGTTGGTGTTAGTGGTGATAGTGGTGGTGTTGGTGTTAGTGGTGACAGTGGTGGTGTTGGTGTCAGAGGTGTCTGTGGTGGTATTGGTGTTAGTGGTGGCAGTGGTGGTGTTGGTGGCAGTGGTGACAGTGGTGGTGTTGGTGTTAGTGGTGGCAGTGGTGGTGTTGGTGTTAGTGGAGGCAGTGGTGGTATTGGTGTTAGTGGTGGCAGTGGTGGTGTTGGTGTTAGTGGTGGCAGTGGTGGTGTTGGTGTTAGTGGTGATAGTGGTGGTGTTGGTGTTAGTGGTGACAGTGGTGGTGTTGGTGTCAGTGGTGGCAGTGGTGGTATTGGTGTTAGTGGTGGCAGTGGTGGTGTTGGTGGCAGTGGTGACAGTGGTGGTGTTGGTGGCAGTGGTGGCAGTGGTGGTGTTGGTGGCAGTGGTGGCAGTGGTGGTGTTGGTGGCAGTGGTGACGGTGGTAGTGTTGGTGTTAGTGGTGGCAGTGGTGGTGTTGGTGTTAGTGGTGACAGTGGTGGTGTTGGTGGCAGTGGTGGCAGTGGTGGTATGGTGTTAGTGGTGGCAGTGGTGGTGTTGGTGTTAGTGGTGACAGTGGTGGTGTTGGTGGCAGTGGTGGCAGTGGTGGTGTTGGTGGCAGTGGTGGCAGTGGTGGTGTTGGTGGCAGTGGTGACAGTGGTAGTGTTGGTGTTAGTGGTGACAGTGGTGGTGTTGGTGGCAGTGGTGGCAGTGGTGGTGTTGCTGTTAGTGGTGGTGTTGGTGTCAGTGGTGACAGTGGTGGTGTTGGTGTTAGTGGTGGCAGTGGTGGTGTTGGTGTTAGTGGTGACATTGGTGGTGTTGGTGTTAGTGGTGGCAGTGGTGGTGTTGGTGTTAGTGGTGGCAGTGGTGGTGTTGGTGTTAGGGGTGGTGTTGGTGTTAGTGGTGGCAGGGGTGGTGTTGGTGTTAGTGGTGGCAGTGGTGGTGTTGGTGTTAGTGGTGACGGTGGTGGTGTTGGTGTTAGTGGTGGTGTTGGTGTTAGTGGTGGCAGTGGTGGTGTTGGTGGCAGTGGTGGTGTTGGTGTTAGTGGTGGCAGTGGTGGTGTTGGTGTTAGTGGTGGCAGTGGTGGTGTTGGTGTTAGTGGTGGCAGTGGTGGTGTTGGTGTTAGTGGTGGCAGTGGTGGTGTTGGTGTTAGTGGTGACGGTGGTGGTGTTGGTGTTAGTGGTGACAGTGGTGGTGTTGGTGTTAGTGGTGGCAGTGGTGGTGTTGGTGTTAGTGTTGGTGTTGGTGTCAGTGGTGACAGTGGTGGTGTTGGTGTTAGTGGTGGCAGTGGTGGTGTTGGTGTTAGTGGTGGTGTTGGTGTTAGTGGTGGCAGTGGTGGTGTTGGTGTTAGTGGTGGCAGTGGTGGTGTTGGTGTTAGTGGTGACGGTGGTGGTGTTGGTGTTAGTGGTGACAGTGGTGGTGTTGGTGTTAGTGGTGGCAGTGATGGTGTTGGTGTTAGTGGTGGTGTTGGTGTCAGTGGTGACAGTGGTGGTGTTGGTGTTAGTGGTGGCAGTGGTGGTGTTGGTGTTAGTGGTGACGGTGGTGGTGTTGGTGTTAGTGGTGACAGTGGTGGTGTTGGTGTTAGTGGTGGCAGTGGTGGTGTTGGTGTTAGTGGTGGTGTTGGTGTCAGTGGTGACAGTGGTGGTGTTGGTGTTAGTGGTGGCAGTGGTGGTGTTGGTGTTAGTGGTGGTGTTGGTGTTAGTGGTGGCAGTGGTGGTGTTGGTGTTAGTGGTGACGGTGGTGGTGTTGGTGTTAGAGGTGACAGTGGTGGTGTTGGTGTTAGTGGTGGCAGTGGTGGTGTTGGTGTTAGTGGTGACAGTGGTGGTGTTGGTGTTAGTGGTGGCAGTGGTGGTGTTGGTGTTAGTGGTGGCAGTGGTGGTGTTGGTGTTAGTGGTGACAGTGGTGGTGTTGGTGTTAGTGGTGGTGTTGGTGTCAGTGGTGACAGTGGTGGTGTTGGTGTTAGTGGTGGCAGTGGTGGTGCTGGTGTTAGTGGTGACAGTGGTGCTGTTGGTGTTAGTGGTGACGGTGGTGGTGTTGGTGTCAGTGGTGACAGTGGTGGTGTTGGTGTTAGTGGTGGCAGTGGTGGTGTTGGTGTTAGTGGTGACGGTGTTGGTGTTAGTGGTGACAGTGGTGGTGTTGGTGTTAGTGGTGACGGTGGTGGTGTTGGTGTCAGTGGTGACAGTGGTGGTGTTGGTGTTAGTGGTGGCAGTGGTGGTGTTGGTGTTAGTGGTGACAGTGGTGGTGTTGGTGTCAGTGGTGACAGTGGTGGTGTTGGTGTTAGTGGTGGCAGTGGTGGTGTTGGTGTTAGTGGTGACAGTGGTGGTGTTGGTGTCAGTGGTGGCAGTGGTGGTGTTGGTGTTAGTGGTGACAGTGGTGGTGTTGGTGTCAGTGGTGACAGTGGTGGTGTTGGTGTTAGTGGTGGCAGTGGTGGTGTTGGTGTTAGTGGTGACAGTGGGGGTGTTGGTGTTAGTGGTGGCAGTGGTGGCAGTGGTGACAGTGGTGGTGTTGGTGTTAGTGGTGGCAGTGGTGGTGTTGGTGTCAGTGGTGACAGTGGTGGTGTTGGTGTTAGTGGTGACAGTGGTGGTGGTGGTGGTGTTAGTGGTGGCAGTGGTGGTGTTGGTGTTAGTGGTGACAGTGGTGGTGTTGGTGTTAGTGGTGGCAGTGGTGACAGTGGTGGTGTTAGTGGTGACAGTGGTGGTGTTGGTGGCAGTGGTGACAGTGGTGGTGTTGGTGTTAGTGGTGGCAGTGGTGGTGTTGGTGTCAGTGGTGACAGTGGTGGTGTTGGTGTTAGTGGTGACAGTGGTGGTGTTGGTATAAGTGGTGACAGTGGTGGTGTTGGTGTTAGTTGTGACAGTGGTGGTGTTGGTGTTAGTGGTGGCAGTGGTGGTGTTGGTGGCAGTGGTGACAGTGGTGGTGTTGGTGGCAGTGGTGGCAGTGGTGGTGTTGGTGTTAGTGGTGGCAGTGGTGCTGTTGGTGTTAGTGGTGACAGTGGTGGTGTTGGTGTTAGTGGTGGCAGTGGTGGTGTTGGTGTTAGTGGTGACAGTGGTGGTGTTGGTGTTAGTGGTGACAGTGGTGGTGTTGGTGGCAGTTATGACAGTGGTGGTGTTGGTGGCAGTTATGACAGTGGTGGTGTTGGTGGCAGTTATGACAGTGGTGGTGTTGGTGGCAGTGGTGACAGTGGTGGTGTTGGTGTTAGTGGTGACAGTGGTGGTGTTGGTGGCAGTGGTGGCAGTGGTGGTGTTGGTGTTAGTGGTGACAGTGGTGGTGTTGGTGTTAGGGGTGGCAGTGGTGGTGTTGGTGGCAGTGGTGGCAGTGGTGGTGTTGGTGTTAGTGGTGACAGTGGTGGTGTTGGTGGCAGTGGTGGCAGTGGTGGTGTTGGTGTTAGTGGTGACAGTGGTGGTGTTGGTGTTAGGGGTGGCAGTGGTGGTGTTGGTGGCAGTGGTGGCAGTGGTGGTGTTGGTGTTAGTGGTGACAGTGGTGGTGTTGGTGTTAGTGGTGACAGTGGTGGTGTTGGTGGCATTGGTGGCAGTGGTGGTGTTGGTGTTAGTGGTGACAGTGGTGGTGTTGGTGTTAGGGGTGGCAGTGGTGGTGTTGGTGTTAGTGGTGACAGTGGTGGTGTTGGTGTTAGTGGTGACAGTGGTGGTGTTGGTGTTAGTGGTGACAGTGGTGGTGTTGGTGTTAGTGGTGGCAGTGGTGGTGTTGGTGGCAGTTATGACAGTGGTGGTGTTGGTGGCAGTGGTGGCAGTGGTGGTGTTGGTGGCAGTGGTGACAGTGGTGGTGTTGGTGGCAGTTATGACAGTGGTGGTGTTGGTGGCAGTGGTGACAGTGGTGGTGTTGGTGGCAGTGGTGGCAGTGGTGGTGTTGGTGTTAGTGGTGACAGTGGTGGTGTTGGTGTTAGTGGTGACAGTGGTGGTGTTGGTGTTAGTGGTGACAGTGGTGGTGTTGGTGTTAGTGGTGACAGTGGTGGTGTTGGTGTTAGTGGTGGCAGTGGTGGTGTTGGTGGCAGTTATGACAGTGGTGGTGTTGGTGGCAGTGGTGGCAGTGGTGGTGTTGGTGTTAGTGGTGACAGTGGTGGTGTTGGTGGCAGTTATGACAGTTGTGGTGTTGGTGGCAGTGGTGACAGTGGTGGTGTTGGTGGCAGTGGTGGCAGTGGTGGTGTTGGTGTTAGTGGTGACAGTGGTGGTGGTGGTGTTTGTGGTGACAGTGGTGGTGTTGGTGTTAGTGGTGACAGTGGTGGTGTTGGTGTTAGTGGTGACAGTGGTGGTGTTGGTGTTAGTGGTGGCAGTGGTGGTGTTGGTGTTAGTGTTGGTGTTGGTGTCAGTGGTGACAGTGGTGGTGTTGGTGTTAGTGGTGGCAGTGGTGGTGTTGGTGTTAGTGGTGGTGTTGGTGTTAGTGGTGGCAGTGGTGGTGTTGGTGTTAGTGGTAGCAGTGGTGGTGTTGGTGTTAGTGGTGACGGTGGTGGTGTTGGTGTTAGTGGTGACAGTGGTGGTGTTGGTGTTAGTGGTGGCAGTGGTGGTGTTGGTGTTAGTGGTGGTGTTGGTGTCAGTGGTGACAGTGGTGGTGTTAGTGGTGGCAGTGGTGGTTTTGGTGTTAGTGGTGACAGTGGTGGTGTTGGTGTTAGTGGTGACAGTGGTGGTGTTGGTGTTAGTGGTGGCAGTGGTGGGGTTGGTGTTAGTGGTGACAGTGGTGGTGGTGGTGTTAGTGGTGACAGTGGTGGTGGTGGTGTTAGTGGTGACAGTGGTGGTGTTGGTGTTAGTGGTGACATTGGTGGTGTTGGTGGCAGTGGTGACAGTGGTGGTGTTGGTGGCAGTGGTGACAGTGGTGGTGTTGGTGTTAGTGGTGACATTGGTGGTGTTGGTGGCAGTGGTGACAGTGGTGGTGTTGGTGGCAGTGGTGACAGTGGTGGTGTTGGTGGCAGTGGTGGCAGTGGTGGTGTTGGTGTTAGTGGTGACAGTGGTGGTGTTGGTGTCAGTGGTGGCAGTGGTGGTGTTGGTGTTAGTGGTGGCAGTGGTGGTGTTGGTGTTAGTGGTGGCAGTGGTGGTGTTGGTGTTAGTGGTGACAGTGGTGGTGTTGGTGGCAGTGGTGACAGTGGTGGTGTTGGTGTTAGTGCTGGCAGTGGTGGTGTTGGTGTTAGTGGTGGCAGTGGTGGTGTTGGTGTTAGTGGTGGTGTTGGTGTTAGTGGTTGTGTTGGTGTTAGTGGTGGCTGTGGTGGTATGGTGTTAGTGGTGGCAGTGGTGGTGTTGCTGTTAGTGGTGACAGTGGTGGTGTTGGTGTTAGTGGTGACAGTGGTGGTGTTGGTGTTAGTGGTGGCAGTGGTGGTGTTGGTGTTAGTGGTGGCAGTGGTGGTATGTTGTTATTGGTGGCAGTGGTGGTGTTGGTGTTAGTGGTGGCAGTGGTGGTGTTGGTGTTAGTGGTGTCAGTGGTGGTGTTGGTGTTAGTGGTGGCAGTGGTGGTATGGTGTTAGTGGTGGCAGTGGTGGTGTTGGTGCTAGTGGTGACAGTGGTGGTGTTGGTGTTAGTGGTGACAGTGGTGGTGTTGGTGGCAGTGGTGACAGTGGTGGTGTTGGTGTTAGTGGTGGCAGTGGTGGTGTTGGTGTTAGTGGTGACAGTGGTGGTGTTGGTGTTAGTGGTGACAGTGGTGGTGTTGGTGACAGTGGTGGCAGTGGTGGTGTTGGTGTTAGTGGTGGCAGTGGTGGTGTTGGTGTTAGTGGTGACAGTGGTGGTGTTGGTGTTAGTGGTGGCAGTGGTGGTGGTGGTGTTAGTGGTGGCAGTGGTGGTTTTGGTGTTAGTGGTGACAGTGGTGGTGTTGGTGTTAGTGGTGACAGTGGTGGTGTTGGTGTTAGTGGTGGCAGTGGTGGTGTTGGTGTTAGTGGTGACAGTGGTGGTGGTGGTGTTAGTGGTGGTGTTAGTGGTGACAGTGGTGGTGTTGGTGTTAGTGGTGACAGTGGTGGTGTTGGTGGCAGTGGTGACAGTGGTGGTGTTGGTGGCAGTGGTGGCAGTGGTAGTGTTGGTGTTAGTGGTGGCAGTGGTGGTGTTGGTGTTAGTGGTGACAGTGGTGGTGTTGGTGTCAGTGGTGACAGTGGTGGTGTTGGTGTTAGTGGTGGCAGTGGTGGTGTTGGTGTTAGTGGTGGCAGTGGTGGTGTTGGTGTTAGTGGTGGCAGTGGTGGTGTTGGTGTTAGTGGTGACAGTGGTGGTGTTGGTGGCAGTGGTGACAGTGGTGGTGTTGGTGTTAGTGCTGGCAGTGGTGCTGTTGGTGTTAGTGGTGGCAGTGGTGGTGTTGGTGTTAGTGGTGGTGTTGGTGTTAGTGGTGGTGTTGGTGTTAGTGGTGGCAGTGGTGGTATGGTGTTAGTGGTGGCAGTGGTGGTGTTGGTGTTAGTGGTGACAGTGGTGGTGTTGGTGTTAGTGGTGGCAGTGGTGGTGTTGGTGTTAGTGGTGGCAGTGGTGGTGTTGGTGTTAGTGGTGGCAGTGGTGGTATGGTGTTATTGGTGGCAGTGGTGGTGTTGGTGTTAGTGGTGACAGTGGTGGTGTTGGTGTTAGTGGTGACAGTGGTGGTGTTGGTGGCAGTGGTGGCAGTGGTGGTGTTGGTGGCAGTGGTGACAGTGGTGCTGGTGGTGTTAGTGGTGACAGTGGTGGTGTTGGTGTTAGTGGTGACAGTGGTGGTGTTGGTGTTAGTGGTGGCAGTGGTGGTGTTGGTGGCAGTGATGACAGTGGTGGTGTTGGTGTTAGTGGTGACAGTGGTGGTGGTGGTGTTAGTGGTGACAGTGGTGGTGTTGGTGTTAGTGGTGACAGTGGTGGTGTTGGTGTTAGTGTTGACAGTGGTGGTGTTGGTGTTAGTGGTGACAGTGGTGGTGTTGGTGTTAGTGTTGGCAGTGGTGGTGGTGGTGTTAGTGGTGACAGTGGTGGTGTTGGTGGCAGTGGTGACAGTGGTGGTGTTGGTGGCAGTGGTGACAGTGGTGCTGGTGGTGTTAGTGGTGACAGTGGTGGTGTTGGTGTTAGTGGTGACAGTGGTGGTGTTGGTGTTAGTGGTGACAGTGGTGGTGTTGGTGTTAGTGGTGACAGTGGTGGTGTTGGTGTTAGTGTTGACAGTGGTGGTGTTGGTGTTAGTGGTGACAGTGGTGGTGTTGGTGGCAGTGGTGACAGTGGTGGTGTTGGTGTTAGTGGTGGCAGTGGTGGTGTTGGTGTTAGTGGTGACAGTGGTGGTGTTGGTGTTAGTGGTGACAGTGGTGGTGTTGGTGACAGTGGTGGCAGTGGTGGTGTTGGTGTTAGTGGTGGCAGTGGTGGTGTTGGTGTTAGTGGTGACAGTGGTGGTGTTGGTGTTAGTGGTGGCAGTGGTGGTGGTGGTGTTAGTGGTGGCAGTGGTGGTTTTGGTGTTAGTGGTGACAGTGGTGGTGTTGGTGTTAGTGGTGACAGTGGTGGTGTTGGTGTTAGTGGTGGCAGTGGTGGTGTTGGTGTTAGTGGTGACAGTGGTGGTGGTGGTGTTAGTGGTGACAGTGGTGGTAGTGGTGTTAGTGGTGACAGTGGTGGTGTTGGTGTTAGTGGTGACAGTGGTGGTGTTGGTGGCAGTGGTGACAGTGGTGGTGTTGGTGGCAGTGGTGACAGTGGTGGTGTTGGTGGCAGTGGTGGCAGTGGTAGTGTTGGTGTTAGTGGTGGCAGTGGTGGTGTTGGTGTTAGTGGTGACAGTGGTGGTGTTGGTGTCAGTGGTGACAGTGGTGGTGTTGGTGTTAGTGGTGGCAGTGGTGGTGTTGGTGTTAGTGGTGGCAGTGGTGGTGTTGGTGTTAGTGGTGGCAGTGGTGGTGTTGGTGTTAGTGGTGACAGTGGTGGTGTTGGTGGCAGTGGTGACAGTGGTGGTGTTGGTGTTAGTGCTGGCAGTGGTGGTGTTGGTGTTAGTGGTGGCAGTGGTGGTGTTGGTGTTAGTGGTGGTGTTGGTGTTAGTGGTGGCAGTGGTGGTATGGTGTTAGTGGTGGCAGTGGTGGTGTTGGTGTTAGTGGTGACAGTGGTGGTGTTGGTGTTAGTGGTGGCAGTGGTGGTGTTGGTGTTAGTGGTGGCAGTGGTGGTGTTGGTGTTAGTGGTGGCAGTGGTGGTATGGTGTTATTGGTGGCAGTGGTGGTGTTGGTGTTAGTGGTGACAGTGGTGGTGTTGGTGTTAGTGGTGACAGTGGTGGTGTTGGTGGCAGTGGTGACAGTGGTGGTGTTGGTGGCAGTGGTGACAGTGGTGCTGGTGGTGTTAGTGGTGACAGTGGTGGTGTTGGTGGCAGTGGTGGCAGTGGTGGTGTTGGTGGCAGTGGTGACAGTGGTGCTGGTGGTGTTAGTGGTGACAGTGGTGGTGTTGGTGTTAGTGGTGACAGTGGTGGTGTTGGTGTTAGTGGTGGCAGTGGTGGTGTTGGTGGCAGTGATGACAGTGGTGGTGTTGGTGTTAGTGGTGACAGTGGTGGTGGTGGTGTTAGTGGTGACAGTGGTGGTGTTGGTGTTAGTGGTGACAGTGGTGGTGTTGGTGTTAGTGTTGACAGTGGTAGTGTTGGTGTTAGTGGTGACAGCGGTGGTGTTGGTGTTAGTGTTGGCAGTGGTGGTGGTGGTGTTAGTGGTGACAGTGGTGGTGTTGGTGGCAGTGGTGACAGTGGTGGTGTTGGTGGCAGTGGTGACAGTGGTGCTGGTGGTGTTAGTGGTGACAGTGGTGGTGTTGGTGTTAGTGGTGACAGTGGTGGTGTTGGTGTTAGTGGTGACAGTGGTTGTGTTGGTGTTAGTGGTGACAGTGGTGGTGTTGGTGTTAGTGTTGACAGTGGTGGTGTTGGTGTTAGTGGTGACAGTGGTGGTGTTGGTGTTAGTGTTGGCAGTGGTGGTGGTGGTGTTAGTGGTGACAGTGGTGGTGTTGGTGGCAGTGGTGACAGTGGTGGTGTTGGTGGCAGTGGTGACAGTGGTGGTGGTGGTGTTAGTGGTGACAGTGGTGGTGTTGGTGGCAGTGGTGACAGTGGTGGTGTTGGTGGCAGTGGTGACAGTGGTGGTGTTGGTGTTAGTGGTGACAGTGGTGGTGTTGGTGGCAGTGGTGACAGTGGTGGTGTTGGTGTTAGTGGTGACAGTGGTGGTTTTGGTGGCAGTGGTGACAGTGGTGCTGGTGGTGTTAGTGGTGACAGTGGTGGTGTTGGTGTTAGTGGTGACAGTGGTGGTGTTGGAGTTAGTGGTGGCAGTGGTGGTGTTGGTGTTAGTGGTGACAGTGGTGGTGTTGGTGGCAGTGGTGGCAGTGGTGGTGTTGGTGTTAGTGGTGACAGTGGTGGTGTTGGTGTTAGTGGTGACAGTGGTGGTGTTGGTGTTAGTGGTGACAGTGGTGGTGGTGGTGTTAGTGGTGACAGTGGTGGTGTTGGTGTTAGTGGTGGCAGTGGTGGTGTTGGTGTTAGTGGTGACAGTGGTGGTGTTGGTGTTAGTGGTGGCAGTGGTGGTGTTGGTGTTAGTGGTGACAGTGGTGGTGTTGGTGGCAGTGGTGACAGTGGTGGTGTTGGTGGCAGTGGTGGCAGTGGTGGTGTTGGTGTAAGTGGTGACAGTGGTGGTGTTGGTGTTAGTGGTGATAGTGGTGGTGTTGGTTGCAGTGGTGGCAGTGGTGGTGTTGGTGTTAGAGGTGACAGTGGTGGTGTTGGTGACAGTGGTGGTGTTGGTGTTAGTGGTGTTGGTGTTAGTGGTGTTAGTGGTGGTGTTGGTGTCAGTGGTGACAGTGGTGGTGTTGGTGTTAGTGGTGACAGTGGTGGTGTTGGTGTTAGTGGTGGCAGTGGTGGTGTTGGTGTTAGTGGTGACAGTGGTGGTGGTGGTGTTAGTGGTGACAGTGGTGGTGGTGGTGGTGTTAGTGGTGACAGTGGTGGTGTTGGTGTTAGTGGTGACAGTGGTGGTGTTGGTGGCAGTGGTGACAGTGGTGGTGTTGGTGGCAGTGGTGACAGTGGTGGTGTTGGTGGCAGTGGTGGCAGTGGTAGTGTTGGTGTTAGTGGTGGCAGTGGTGGTGTTGGTGTTAGTGGTGACAGTGGTGGTGTTGGTGTCAGTGGTGACAGTGGTGGTGTTGGTGTTAGTGGTGGCAGTGGTGGTGTTGGTGTTAGTGGTGGCAGTGGTGGTGTTGGTGTTAGTGGTGGCAGTGGTGGTGTTGGTGTTAGTGGTGACAGTGGTGGTGTTGGTGGCAGTGGTGACAGTGGTGGTGTTGGTGTTAGTGCTGGCAGTGGTGGTGTTGGTGTTAGTGGTGGCAGTGGTGGTGTTGGTGTTAGTGGTGGTGTTGGTGTTAGTGGTGGCAGTGGTGGTATGGTGTTAGTGGTGGCAGTGGTGGTGTTGGTGTTAGTGGTGACAGTGGTGGTGTTGGTGTTAGTGGTGGCAGTGGTGGTGTTGGTGTTAGTGGTGGCAGTGGTGGTGTTGGTGTTAGTGGTGGCAGTGGTGGTATGGTGTTATTGGTGGCAGTGGTGGTGTTGGTGTTAGTGGTGACAGTGGTGGTGTTGGTGTTAGTGGTGACAGTGGTGGTGTTGGTGGCAGTGGTGACAGTGGTGGTGTTGGTGGCAGTGGTGACAGTGGTGCTGGTGGTGTTAGTGTGACAGTGGTGGCGTTGGTGGCAGTGGTGGCAGTGGTGGTGTTGGTGGCAGTGGTGACAGTGGTGCTGGTGGTGTTAGTGGTGACAGTGGTGGTGTTGGTGTTAGTGGTGACAGTGGTGGTGTTGGTGTTAGTGGTGGCAGTGGTGGTGTTGGTGGCAGTGATGACAGTGGTGGTGTTGGTGTTAGTGGTGACAGTGGTGGTGGTGGTGTTAGTGGTGACAGTGGTGGTGTTGGTGTTAGTGGTGACAGTGGGGGTGTTGGTGTTAGTGGTGACAGTGGTGGTGTTGGTGTTAGTGGTGACAGTGGTGGTGTTGGTGTTAGTGGTGACAGTGGTGGTGTTGGTGTTAGTGTTGACAGTGGTGGTGTTGGTGTTAGTGGTGACAGTGGTGGTGTTGGTGTTAGTGTTGGCAGTGGTGGTGGTGGTGTTAGTGGTGACAGTGGTGGTGTTGGTGGCAGTGGTGACAGTGGTGGTGTTGGTGGCAGTGGTGACAGTGGTGCTGGTGGTGTTAGTGGTGACAGTGGTGGTGTTGGTGGCAGTGGTGACAGTGGTGGTGTTGGTGGCAGTGGTGACAGTGGTGGTGTTGGTGTTAGTGGTGACAGTGGTGGTGTTGGTGGCAGTGGTGACAGTGGTGGTGTTGGTGTTAGTGGTGACAGTGGTGGTTTTGGTGGCAGTGGTGACAGTGGTGCTGGTGGTGTTAGTGGTGACAGTGGTGGTGTTGGTGTTAGTGGTGACAGTGGTGCTGTTGGAGTTAGTGGTGGCAGTGGTGGTGTTGGTGTTAGTGGTGACAGTGGTGGTGTTGGTGGCAGTGGTGGCAGTGGTGGTGTTGGTGTTAGTGCTGGCAGTGGTGGTGTTGGTGTTAGTGGTGGCAGTGGTGGTGTTGGTGTTAGTGGTGGTGTTGGTGTTAGTGGTTGTGTTGGTGTTAGTGGTGGCAGTGGTGGTATGGTGTTAGTGGTGGCATTCGTGGTGTTGGTGTTAGTGGTGACAGTGGTGGTGTTGGTGTTAGTGGTGGCAGTGGTGGTGTTGGTGTTAGTGGTGGCAGTGGTGGTGTTGGTGTTAGTGGTGGCATTGGTGGTATGGTGTTATTGGTGGCAGTGGTGGTGTTGGTGTTAGTGGTGACAGTGGTGGTGTTGGTGTTAGTGGTGACAGTGGTGGTGTTGGTGGCAGTGGTGACAGTGGTGCTGGTGGTGTTAGTGGTGACAGTGGTGGTGTTGGTGGCAGTGGTGGCAGTGGTGGTGTTGGTGGCAGTGGTGACAGTGGTGCTGGTGGTGTTAGTGGTGACAGTGGTGGTGTTGGTGTTAGTGGTGACAGTGGTGGTGTTGGTGTTAGTGGTGGCAGTGGTGGTGTTGGTGGCAGTGATGACAGTGGTGGTGTTGGTGTTAGTGGTGACAGTGGTGGTGGTGGTGTTAGTGGTGACAGTGGTGGTGTTGGTGTTAGTGGTGACAGTGGTGGTGTTGGTGTTAGTGGTGACAGTGGTGGTGTTGGTGTTAGTGGTGACAGTGGTGGTGTTGGTGTTAGTGGTGACAGTGGTGGTGTTGGTGTTAGTGTTGACAGTGGTGGTGTTGGTGTTAGTGGTGACAGTGGTGGTGTTGGTGTTAGTGTTGGCAGTGGTGGTGGTGGTGTTAGTGGTGACAGTGGTGGTGTTGGTGGCAGTGGTGACAGTGGTGGTGTTGGTGGCAGTGGTGACAGTGGTGCTGGTGGTGTTAGTGGTGACAGTGGTGGTGTTGGTGGCAGTGGTGACAGTGGTGGTGTTGGTGGCAGTGGTGACAGTGGTGGTGTTGGTGTTAGTGGTGACAGTGGTGGTGTTGGTGGCAGTGGTGACAGTGGTGGTGTTGGTGTTAGTGGTGACAGTGGTGGTTTTGGTGGCAGTGGTGACAGTGGTGCTGGTGGTGTTAGTGGTGACAGTGGTGGTGTTGGTGTTAGTGGTGACAGTGGTGGTGTTGGAGTTAGTGGTGGCAGTGGTGGTGTTGGTGTTAGTGGTGACAGTGGTGGTGTTGGTGGCAGTGGTGGCAGTGGTGGTGTTGGTGTTAGTGGTGACAGTGGTGGTGTTGGTGTTAGTGGTGACAGTGGTGGTGTTGGTGTTAGTGGTGACAGTGGTGGTGGTGGTGTTAGTGGTGACAGTGGTGGTGTTGGTGTTAGTGGTGGCAGTGGTGGTGTTGGTGTTAGTGGTGACAGTGGTGGTGTTGGTGTTAGTGGTGGCAGTGGTGGTGTTGGTGTTAGTGGTGACAGTGGTGGTGTTGGTGGCAGTGGTGACAGTGGTGGTGTTGGTGGCAGTGGTGGCAGTGGTGGTGTTGGTGTTAGTGGTGACAGTGGTGGTGTTGGTGTTAGTGGTGATAGTGGTGGTGTTGGTGGCAGTGGTGGCAGTGGTGGTGTTGGTGTTAGTGGTGACAGTGGTGGTGTTGGTGACAGTGGTGGTGTTGGTGTTAGTGGTGTTAGTGGTGGTGTTGGTGTCAGTGGTGACAGTGGTGGTGTTGGTGGCAGTGGTGGCAGTGGTGGTGTTGGTGTTAGTGGTGATAGTGGTGGTGTTGGTGGCAGTGGTGATAGTGGTGGTGTTGGTGGCAGTGGTGACAGTGGTGGTGTTGGTGTTAGTGGTGACAGTGGTGGTGTTGGTGGCAGTGGTGATAGTGGTGGTGTTGGTGGCAGTGATGGCAGTGGTGGTGTTGGTGTTAGTGGTGACAGTGGTGGTGTTGGTGTCAGTGGTGGCAGTGGTGGTGTTGGTGTTAGTGGTGACAGTGGTGACAGTGGTGACAGTGGTGGTGTTGGTGGCAGTGGTGGCGGTGGTGGTGTTGGTGTTAGTGGTGACAGTGGTGGTGTTGGTGGCAGTGGTGGCAGTGGTGGTGTTGGTGGCAGTGGTGGCAGTGGTGGTGTTGGTGGCAGTGGTGACAGTGGTAGTGTTGGTGCTAGTGGTGACAGTGGTGGTGTTGGTGTTACTGGTGACAGTGGTGGTGTTGGTGGCAGTGGTGACAGTGGTGGTGTTGGTGTTAGTGGTGACAGTGGTGGTGTTGGTGGCAGTGGTGGCAGTGGTGGTGTTGGTGGCAGTGGTGACAGTGGTGGTGTTGGTGGCAGTGGTGACAGTTGTGGTGTTGGTGTTAGTGGTGACAGTGGTGGTGTTGGTGGCAGTGGTGGCAGTGGTGGTGTTGGTGGCAGTGGTGACTGTGGTGGCGTTGGTGTTAGTGGTGACAGTGGTGGTGTTGGTGGCAGTGGTGACAGTGGTGGTGTTGGTGTTAGTGGTGACAGTGGTGGTGTTGGAGTTAGTGGTGACAGTGGTGGTGTTGGTGGCAGTGGTGGCAGTGGTGGTGTTGGTGGCAGTGGTGACAGTGGTGGTGTTGGTGGCAGTGGTGACAGTGGTGGTGTTGGTGTTAGTGGTGACGGTGTTGGTGTTAGTGGTGACAGTGGTGGTGTTGGTGTTAGTGGTGACAGTGGTGGTGTTGGTGTTAGTGGTGACAGTGGTGGTGTTGGTGGCAGTGGTGACAGTGGTGGTGTTGGTGTTAGTGGTGACAGTGGTGGTGTTGGTGTTAGTGGTGGCAGTGGTGGTGTTGGTGTTAGTGGTGACAGTGGTGGTGTTGGTGTTAGTGGTGACAGTGGTGGTGTTGGTGGCAGTGGTGACAGTGGTGGTGTTGGTGGCAGTGGTGACAGTGGTGGTGTTGGTGTTAGTGGTGACAGTGGTGGTGTTGGTGTTAGTGGTGACAGTGGTGGTGTTAGTGGCAGTGGTGGCAGTGGTGGTGTTGGTGTTAGTGGTGACAGTGGTAGTGTTAGTGTTAGAGGTGACAGTGGTGGTGTTGGTGTTAGTGGTGACAGTGGTGGTGTTGGTGGCAGTGGTGACAGTGGTGGTGTTGGTGTTAGTGGTGACAGTGGTGGTGTTGGTGTCAGTGGTGACAGTGGTGGTGTTGGTGTTAGTGGTGACAGTGGTTGTGTTGGTGGCAGTGGTGGCAGTGGTGGTGTTGGTGTTAGTGGTGACAGTGGTGGTGTTGGTGTTAGTGGTGACAGTGGTGGTATTGGTGTTAGTGGTGACAGTGGTGGTGTTGGTGTTAGTGGTGACAGTGGTGGTGTTGGTGGCAGTGGTGATAGTGGTGGTGTTGGTGGCAGTGGTGACAGTGGTGGTGTTGGTGTTAGTGGTGACAGTGGTGGTGTTGGTGGCAGTGGTGGCAGTGGTGGTGTTGGTGTTAGTGGTGACAGTGGTGGTGTTGGTGTTAGTGGTGACAGTGGTGGTGGTGGTGGTGGTGTTAGTGGTGACAGTGGTGGTGTTGGTGTTAGTGGTGACAGTGGTGGTGTTGGTGTTAGTGGTGACAGTGGTGGTGTTGGTGTTAGTGGTGACAGTGGTGGTGTTGGTGTTAGTGGTGACAGTGGTGGTGTTGGTGTTAGTGGTGACAGTGGTGGTGTTGGTGGCAGTGGTGACAGTGGTGGTGTTGGTGTTAGTGGTGACAGTGGTGGTGTTGGTGGCAGTGGTGACAGTGGTGGTGTTGGTGGCAGTGGTGACAGTGGTGGTGTTGGTGTTAGTGGTGACAGTGGTGGTGTTGGTGTCAGTGGTGACAGTGGTGGTGTTGGTGGCAGTGGTGACAGTGGTGGTGTTGGTGTTAGTAGTGACAGTGGTGGTGTTGGTGGCAGTGGTGACAGTGGTGGTGTTGGTGTTAGTGGTGACAGTGGTGGTTTTGGTGGCAGTGGTGACAGTGGTGCTGGTGGTGTTAGTGGTGACAGTGGTGGTGTTGGTGTTAGTGGTGACAGTGGTGGTGTTGGTGTTAGTGGTGACAGTGGTTGTGTTGGTGTTAGTGGTGGCAGTGGTGGTGTTGGTGTTAGTGGTGACAGTGGTGGTGTTGGTGGCAGTGGTGGCAGTGGTGGTGTTGGTGTTAGTGGTGACAGTGGTGGTGTTGGTGTTAGTGGTGACAGTGGTGGTGTTGGTGTTAGTGGTGACAGTGGTGGTGGTGGTGTTAGTGGTGACAGTGGTGGTGTTGGTGTTAGTGGTGGCAGTGGTGGTGTTGGTGTTAGTGGTGACAGTGGTGGTGTTGGTGTTAGTGGTGGCAGTGGTGGTGTTGGTGTTAGTGGTGACAGTGGTGGTGTTGGTGGCAGTGGTGACAGTGGTGGTGTTGGTGGCAGTGGTGGCAGTGGTGGTGTTGGTGTTAGTGGTGACAGTGGTGGTGTTGGTGTTAGTGGTGATAGTGGTGGTGTTGGTGGCAGTGGTGGCAGTGGTGGTGTTGGTGTTAGTGGTGACAGTGGTGGTGTTGGTGGCAGTGGTGACAGTGGTGGTGTTGGTGTTAGTGGTGGCAGTGGTGGTGTTGGTGGCAGTGGTGACAGTGGTGGTGTTGGTGGCAGTGGTGGCAGTGGTGGTGTTGGTGTTACTGGTGACAGTGGTGGTGTTGGTGTTAGTGGTGATAGTGGTGGTGTTGGTGGCAGTGGTGGCAGTGGTGGTGTTGGTGTTAGTGGTGACAGTGGTGGTGTTGGTGTTAGTGGTGACAGTGGTGGTGTTGGTGGCAATGGTGACAGTGGTGGTGTTGGTGTTAGTGGTGACAGTGGTGGTGTTGGTGGCAGTGGTGACAGTGGTGGTGTTGGTGTTAGTGGTGACAGTGGTGGTGTTGGTGGCAGTGGTGACAGTGGTGGTGTTGGTGTTAGTGGTGACAGTGGTGGTGTTGGTGGCAGTGGTGACAGTGGTGGTGTTGGTGTTAGTGGTGACAGTGGTGGTGTTGGTGGCAGTGGTGACAGTGGTGGTGTTGGTGTTAGTGGTGACAGTGGTGGTGTTGGTGTTAGTGGTGGCAGTGGTGGTGTTGGTGTTAGTGGTGACAGTGGTGACAGTGGTGGTGTTGGTGGCAGTGGTGGCGGTGGTGGTGTTGGTGTTAGTGGTGACAGTGGTGGTGTTGGTGGCAGTGGTGGCAGTGGTGGTGTTGGTGGCAGTGGTGGCAGTGGTGGTGTTGGTGGCAGTGGTGACAGTGGTAGTGTTGGTGCTAGTGGTGACAGTGGTGGTGTTGGTGTTACTGGTGACAGTGGTGGTGTTGGTGGCAGTGGTGACAGTGGTGGTTTTGGTGTTAGTGGTGACAGAGGTGGTGTTGGTGGCAGTGGTGGCAGTGGTGGTGTTGGTGGCAGTGGTGACAGTGGTGGTGTTGGTGGCAGTGGTGACAGTGGTGGTGTTGGTGTTAGTGGTGACAGTGGTGGTGTTGGTGGCAGTGGTGGCAGTGGTGGTGTTGGTGGCAGTGGTGACTGTGGTGGCGTTGGTGTTAGTGGTGACAGTGGTGGTGTTGGTGGCAGTGGTGACAGTGGTTGTGTTGGTGTTAGTGGTGACAGTGGTGGTGTTGGAGTTAGTGGTGACAGTGGTGGTGTTGGTGTTAGTGTTGACAGTGGTGGTGTTGGTGGCAGTGGTGACAGTGGTGGTGTTGGTGGCAGTGGTGACAGTGGTGGTGTTGGTGTTAGTGGTGACGGTGTTGGTGTTAGTGGTGACAGTGGTGGTGTTGGTGTTAGTGGTGACAGTGGTGGTGTTGGTGTTAGTGCTGACAGTGGTGGTGTTGGTGGCAGTGGTGACAGTGGTGACAGTGGTGGTGTTGGTGTTAGTGGTGACAGTGGTGGTGTTGGTGTTAGTGGTGGCAGTGGTGGTGTTGGTGTTAGTGGTGACAGTGGTGGTATTGGTGTTAGTGGTGACAGTGGTGGTGTTGGTGGCAGTGGTGACAGTGGTGGTGTTGGTGTCAGTGGTGATAGTGGTGGTGTTGGTGGAAGTGGTGACAGTGGTGGTGTTGGTGTTAGTGGTGACAGTGGTGGTGTTGGTGGCAGTGGTGGCAGTGGTGGTGTTGGTGTTAGTGGTGACAGTGGTGGTGTTGGTGTTAGTGGTGGCAGTGGTGGTGTTGGTGTTAGTGGTGGCAGTGGTGGTGTTGGTGTTAGTGGTGACAGTGGTGGTGTTGCTGTTAGTGGTGACAGTGGTGGTGTTGGTGGCAGTGGTGATAGTGGTGGTGTTGGTGGCAGTGGTGGCAGTGGTGGTGTTGGTGTTAGTGGTGACAGTGGTGGTGTTGGTGGCAGTGGTGACAGTGGTGGTGTTGGTGTTAGTGGTGACAGTGGTGGTGTTGGTGGCATTGGTGACAGTGGTGGTGTTGGTGTTAGTGGTGACAGTGGTGGTGTTGGTGTTAGTGGTGACAGTGGTGGTGTTGGTGGCAGTGGTGACAGTGGTGGTGTTGGTGTTAGTGGTGACAGTGGTGGTGTTGGTGTTAGTGGTGACAGTGGTGGTGTTGGTGTTAGTGGTGGCAGTGGTGGTGTTGGTGTTAGCGGTGACAGTGGTGGTGTTGGTGTTAGTGGTGGCAGTGGTGGTGTTGGTGTTAGTGGTGACAGTGGTGGTGTTGGTGTTAGTGGTGACAGTGGTGGTGTTGGTGGCAGTGGTGATAGTGGTGGTGTTGGTGGCAGTGGTGGCAGTGGTGGTGTTGGTGTTAGTGGTGACAGTGGTGGTGTTGGTGGCAGTGGTGACAGTGGTGGTGTTGGTGGCAGTGTTGGCAGTGGTGGTGTTGGTGTTAGTGGTGGCAGTGATGGTGTTGGTGTTAGTGGTGGCAGTGGTGGTGTTGGTGTTAGTGGTGACAGTGGTGGTGTTGGTGTTAGTGGTGGCAGTGGTGGTATTGGTGTTAGTGGTGGCAGTGGTGGTGTTGGTGTTAGTGGTGGCAGTGGTGGTGTTGGTGTTAGTGGTGGCAGTGGTGGTGTTGGTGTTAGTGGTGACGGTGGTGGTGTTGGTGTTAGTGGTGACAGTGGTGGTGTTGGGGGCAATGGTGGCAGTGGTGGTGTTGCTGTTAGTGGTGGTGTTGGTGTCAGTGGTGACAGTGGTGGTGTTGTTGTTAGTGGTGGCAGTGGTGGTGTTGGTGTTAGTGGTGACAGTGGTGGTGTTGGTGTTAGTGCTGGCAGTGGTGGTGGTGGTGTTAGTGGTGGCAGTGGTGGTGTTGGTGTTAGTGGTGGCAGTGGTGGTGTTGGTGTCAGTGGTGACAGTGGTGGTGTTGGTGGCAGTGGTGGCAGTGGTGGTGTTGCTGGCAGTGGTGACAGTGGTGGTGTTGGTGTTAGTGGTGGCAGTGGTGGTGTTGGTGGCAGTGGTGGCAGTGGTGGTGTTGGTGTTAGTGGTGGTGTTGGTGTTAGTGGTGGCAGTGGTGGTATGGTGTTAGTGGTGGCAGTGGTGGTGTCGGTGTTAGTGGTGACAGTGGTGGTGTTGGTGGCAGTGGTGACAGTGGTGGTGTTGGTGTTAGTGGTGACAGTGGTGGTGTTGGTGTTAGTGGTGGTGTTGGTGTTAGTGGTGGCAGTGGTGGTATGGTGTTAGTGGTGGCAGTGGTGGTGTTGGTGTTAGTGGTGACAGTGGTGGTGTTGGTGTTAGTGGTGGCAGTGGTGGTGTTGGTGTTAGTGGTAGTGTTGGTGTTAGTGGTGGTATGGTGTTATTGGTGGCAGTGGTGGTGTTGGTGTTAGTGGTGACAGTGGTGGTGTTGGTGTTAGTGGTGACAGTGGTGGTGTTGGTGGCAGTGGTGACAGTGGTGGTGTTGGTGTTAGTGGTGACAGTGGTGGTGTTGGTGTTAGTGGTGACAGTGGTGGTGTTGGTGTTAGTGGTGACAGTGGTGGTGTTGGTGGCAGTGGTGACAGTGGTGGTGTTGGTGTTAGTGGTGACAGTGGTGGTGGTGGTGTTAGTGGTGACAGTGGTGGTGGTGGTGTTAGTGGTGACAGTGGTGGTGTTGGTGTTAGTGGTGGCAGTGGTGGTGTTGGTGTTAGTGGTGACAGTGGTGGTGTTGGTGTTAGTGGTGGCAGTGGTGGTGTTGGTGTTAGTGGTGACAGTGGTGGTGTTGGTGGCAGTGGTGACAGTGGTGGTGTTGGTGGTAGTGGTGGCAGTGGTGGTGTTGGTGTTAGTGGTGACAGTGGTGGTGTTGGTGTTAGTGGTGATAGTGGTGGTGTTGGTGGCAGTGGTGGCAGTGGTGGTGTTGGTGTTAGTGGTGACAGTGGTGGTGTTGGTGGCAGTGGTGACAGTGGTGGTGTTGGTGTTAGTGGTGGCAGTGGTGGTGTTGGTGGCAGTGGTGGTGTTGGTGTTAGTGGTGGTGTTGGTGTTAGTGGTGGCAGTGGTGGTATGGTGTTAGTGGTGGCAGTGGTGGTGTTGGTGTTAGTGGTGACAGTGGTGGTGTTGGTGGCAGTGGTGACAGTGGTGGTGTTGGTGTTAGTGGTGACAGTGGTGGTGTTGGTGTTAGTGGTGGCAGTGGTGGTATGGTGTTATTGGTGGCAGTGGTGGTGTTGGTGTTAGTGGTGACAGTGGTGGTGTTGGTGGCAGTGGTGACAGTGGTGGTGTTGGTGTTAGTGGTGACAGTGGTGGTGTTGGTGTTAGTGGTGACAGTGGTGGTGTTGGTGGCAGTGGTGACAGTGGTGGTGTTGGTGGCAGTGGTGGTGTTGGTGGCAGTGGTGACAGTAGAGGTGTTGGTGTTAGTGGTGACAGTGGTGGTGTTGGTGGCAGTGGTGGCAGTGGTGGTGTTGGTGGCAGTGGTGACAGTGGTGGTGTTGGTGGCAGTGGTGACAGTGGTGGTGTTGGTGGCAGTGGTGACAGTGGTGGTGTTGGTGGCAGTTGTGGCAGTGGTGGCAGTGGTGGTGTTGGTGGCAGTGGTGACAGTGGTGGTGTTGGTGTTAGTGGTGACAGTGGTGGTGTTGGTGGCAGTGGTGGCAGTGGTGGTGTTGGTGGCAGTGGTGACAGTGGTGGTGTTGGTGTTAGTGGTGACAGTGGTGGTGTTGGTGTTAGTGGTGACAGTGGTGGTGTTGGTGGCAGTGGTGGTGTTGGTGGCAGTGGTGACAGTGGTGGTGTTGGTGTTAGTGGTGACAGTGTTGGTGTTGGTGGCAGTGGTGACAGTGGTGGAGTTGGTGTTAGTGGTGACAGTGGTGGTGTTGGTGTTAGTGGTGACAGTGGTGGTGTTGGTGGCAGTGGTGACAGTGGTGGTGTTGGTGGCAGTTGTGGCAGTGGTGGCAGTGGTGGTGTTGGTGGCAGTGGTGACAGTGGTGGTGTTGGTGGCAGTGGTGACAGTGGTGGTGTTGGTGGCAGTGGTGACAGTGGTGGTGTTGGTGGCAGTGGTGACAGTGGTGGTGTTGGTGTCAGTGGTGACAGTGGTGGTGTTGGTGTTAGTGGTGACAGTGGTGGTGTTTGTGTTAGTGGTGACAGTGGTGGTGTTGGTGGCAGTGGTGACAGTGGTGGTGTTGGTGTTAGTGGTGACAGTGGTGGTGTTGGTGTTAGTGGTGACAGTGGTGGTGTTGGTGGCAGTGGTGACAGTGGTGGTGTTGGTGTTAGTGGTGACAGTGGTGGTGTTGGTGTTAGTGGTGGTGTTGGTGGCAGTGGTGACAGTGGTGGTGTTGGTGGCAGTGGTGGCAGTGGTGGTGTTGGTGTTAGTGGTGACAGTGGTGGTTTTGGTGTTAGTGGTGACAGTGGTGGTGTTGGGGGGCAGTGGTGACAGTGGTGGTGTTGGTGTTAGTGGTGACAGTGGTGGTGTTGGTGGCAGTGGTGACAGTGGTGGTGTTGGTGTTAGTGGTGACAGTGGTGGTGTTGGTGGCAGTGGTGACAGTGGTGGTGTTGGTGTTAGTGGTGGCAGTGGTGGTGTTGGTGTTAGTGGTGACAGTGGTGGTGTTGGTGTTAGTGGTGACAGTGGTGGTGTTGGTGGCAGTGGTGACAGTGGTGGTGTTGGTGTTAGTGGTGACAGTGGTGGTGTTGGTGGCAGTGGTGACAGTGGTGGTGTTGGTGGCAGTGGTGACAGTGGTGGTGTTGGTGTTAGTGGTGACAGTGGTGGTGTTGGTGTTAGTGGTGACAGTGGTGGTGTTGGTGTTAGTGGTGACAGTGGTGGTGTTGGTGGCAGTGGTGGCAGTGGTGGTGTTGGTGTTAGTGGTGACAGTGGTGGTGTTGGTGGCAGTGGTGACAGTGGTGGTGTTGGTGTTAGTGGTGACAGTGGTGGTGTTGGTGGCAGTGATGACAGTGGTGGTGTTGGTGTTAGTGGTGGCAGTGGTGGTGTTGGTGTTAGTGGTGACAGTGGTGGTATGGTGTTAGTGGTGGCAGTGGTGGTGTTGGTGTTAGTGGTGGTGTTGGTGGCAGTGGTGGTGTTGGTGTAAGTGGTGACAGTGGTGGTGTTGGTGTTAGTGGTGACAGTGGTGGTGTTGGCGGCAGTGGTGGTGTTGGTGTTGGTGTTAGTGGTGACAGTGGTGGTGTTGGTGGCAGTGGTGACAGTGGTGGTGTTGGTGTTAGTGGTGTCAGTGGTGGTGTTGGTGTTAGTGGTGGCAGTGGTGGTGTTGGTGGCAGTGGTGACAGTGGTGGTGTTGGTGGCAGTGGTGGCAGTGGTGGTGTTGGTGGCAGTGGTGACAGTGGTGGTGTTGGTGGCAGTTGTGGCAGTGGTGGCAGTGGTGGTGTTGGTGGCAGTGGTGACAGTGGTGGTGTTGGTGGCATTGGTGACAGTGGTGGTGTTGGTGGCAGTGGTGACAGTGGTGGTGTTGGTGGCAGTGGTGACAGTGGTGGTGTTGGTGTCAGTGGTGACAGTGGTGGTGTTGGTGTTAGTGGTGACAGTGGTGGTGTTGGTGTTAGTGGTGACAGTGGTGGTGTTGGTGTTAGTGGTGACAGTGGTGGTGTTGGTGGCAGTGGTGACAGTGGTGGTGTTGGTGTTAGTGGTGACAGTGGTGGTGTTGGTGTTAGTGGTGACAGTGGTGGTGTTGGTGGCAGTGGTGACAGTGGTGGTGTTGGTGTTAGTGGTGACAGTGGTGGTGTTGGTGTTAGTGGTGGTGTTGGTGGCAGTGGTGACAGTGGTGGTGTTGGTGGCAGTGGTGGCAGTGGTGGTGTTGGTGTTAGTGGTGGCAGTGGTGGTGTTGGTGGCAGTGGTGACAGTGGTGGTGTTGGTGTTAGTGGTGACAGTGGTGGTGTTGGTGTTAGTGGTGACAGTGGTGGTGTTGGTGGCAGTGGTGACAGTGGTGGTGTTGGTGTTAGTGGTGACAGTGGTGGTGTTGGTGTTAGTGGTGACAGTGGTGGTGTTGGGGGGCAGTGGTGACAGTGGTGGTGTTGGTGTTAGTGGTGACAGTGGTGGGGTTGGTGGCAGTGGTGACAGTGCTGGTGTTGGTGTTAGTGGTGACAGTGGTGGTGTTGGTGGCAGTGGTGACAGTGGTGGTGTTGGTGTTAGTGGTGGCAGTGGTGGTGTTGGTGTTAGTGGTGACAGTGGTGGTGTTGGTGTTAGTGGTGACAGTGGTGGTGTTGGTGTTAGTGGTGGTGTTGGTGTTCGTTGTGGCAGTGGTGGTATGGTGTTAGTGATGGCAGTGGTGGTGTTGGTGTTAGTGGTGGCAGTGGTGGTGTTGGTGGCAGTGGTGACAGTGGTGGTGTTGGTGGCAGTGGTGGCAGTGGTGGTGTTGGTCGCAGTGGTGACAGTGGTGGTGTTGGTGTTAGTGGTGACAGTGGTGTTGTTGGTGGCAGTGGTGACAGTGGTGGTGTTGGTGTTAGTGGTGACAGTGGTGGTGTTGGAGTTAGTGGTGACAGTGGTGGTGTTGGTGGCAGTGGTGACAGTGGTGTGTTGGTGTTAGTGGTGACAGTGGTGGTGTTGGTGGCAGTGGTGACAGTGGTGGTGTTGGTGTTAGTGGTGACAGTGGTGGTGTTGGTGGCAGTGGTGACAGTGGTGGTGTTGGTGGCAGTGGTGACAGTGGTGGTGTTGGTGTTAGTGGTGACAGTGGTGGTGTTGGTGTTAGTGGTGACAGTGGTGGTGTTGGTGTTAGTGGTGACAGTGGTGGTGTTGGTGGCAGTGGTGGCAGTGGTGGTGTTGGTGTTAGTGGTGACAGTGGTGGTGTTGGTGGCAGTGGTGACAGTGGTGGTGTTGGTGTTAGTGGTGACAGTGGTGGTGTTGATGGCATTGGTGACAGTGGTGGTGTTGGTGTTAGTGGTGGCAGTGGTGGTGTTGGTGTTAGTGGTGACAGTGGTGGTGTTGGTGGCAGTGGTGACAGTGGTGGTGTTGGTGTTAGTGGTGGCAGTGGTGGTATGGTGTTAGTGGTGGCAGTGGTGGTGTTGGTGTTAGTGGTGGTGTTGGTGGCAGTGGTGACAGTGGTGGTGTTGGTGTAAGTGGTGACAGTGGTGGTGTTGGTGTTAGTGGTGACAGTGGTGGTGTTGGTGTTAGTGGTGGCAGTGGTGGTGTTGGTGTTAGTGGTGACAGTGGTGGTGTTGGTGTTAGTGGTGGCAGTGGTGGTGTTGGTGTTAGTGGTGGTGTTGGTGTTAGTGGTGGTGTTGGTGTTAGTGGTGGCAGTGGTGGTATGGTGTTATTGGTGGCAGTGGTGGTGTTGGTGTTAGTGGTGGCAGTGGTGGTGTTGGTGTTAGTGGTGGCAGTGGTGGTGTTGGTGTTAGTGGTGGTGTTTTTGTTAGTGGTGACAGTGGTGGTGTTGGTGGCAGTGGTGGCAGTGGTGGTGTTGGTGGCAGTGGTTGCAGTGGTGGTGTTGGTGGCAGTGGTGACAGTGGTGGTGTTGGTGTTAGTGGTGACAGTGCTGGTGTTGGTGTTAGTGGTGGCTGTGGTGGTGTTGGTGTTAGTGGTGACAGTGGTGGTGTTGGTGGCAGTGGTGACAGTGGTGGTGTTGGTGCTAGTGGTGACAGTGGTGGTGTTGGTGTTAGTGGTGACAGTGGTGGTGTTGGTGGCAATGGTGATAGTGGTGGTGTTGGTGGCAGTGATGGCAGTGGTGGTGTTGGTGTTAGTGGTGACAGTGGTGGTGTTGGTGTTAGTGGTGACAGTGGTGGTGTTGGTGTTAGTGGTGACAGTGGTGGTGTTGGTGTTAGTGGTGACAGTGGTGGTGTTGGTGGCAGTGGTGACAGTGGTGGTGTTGGTGTTAGTGGTGACAGTGGTGGTGTTGGTGTTAGTGGTGGCAGTGGTGGTGTTGGTGTTAGTGGTGACAGTGGTGGTGTTGGTGTTAGTGGTGGCAGTGGTGGTGTTGGTGTTAGTGGTGACAGTGGTGGTGTTGGTGTTAGTGGTGACAGTGGTGGTGTTGGTGGCAATGGTGATAGTGGTGGTGTTGGTGGCAGTGATGGCAGTGGTGGTGTTGGTGTTAGTGGTGACAGTGGTGGTGTTGGTGTCAGTGGTGGCAGTGGTGGTGTTGGTGTTAGTGGTGACAGTGGTGGTGTTGGTGTTAGTGGTGACAGTGGTGGTGTTGGTGGCAGTGGTGGTAGTGGTGGTGTTGGTGTTAGTGGTGACAGTGGTGGTGTTGGTGTTAGTGGTGACAGTGGTGGTGTTGGTGTTAGTGGTGGCAGTGGTGGTGTTGGTGTTAGTGGTGACAGTGGTGGTGTTGGTGTTAGTGGTGACAGTGGTGGTGTTGGTGGCAGTGGTGAAAGTGGTGGTGTTGGTGTTAGTGGTGACAGTGGTGGTGTTGGTGTTAGTGGTGAAAGTGGTGGTGTTGGTGTTAGTGGTGACAGTGGTGGTGTTGGTGTTAGTGGTGACAGTGGTGGTGTTGGTGTTAGTGGTGACAGTGGTGGTGTTGGTGGCAGTGGTGACAGTGGTGGTGTTGGTGTTAGTGGTGACAGTGGTGGTGTTGGTGGCAGTGGTGACAGTGGTGGTGTTGGTGTTAGTGGTGACAGTGGTGGTGTTGGTGTTAGTGGTGGTGTTGGTGTTAGTGGTGGCAGTGGTGGTATGGTGTTAGTGGTGGCAGTGGTGGTGTTGGTGTTAGTGGTGACAGTGGTGGTGTTGGTGTTAGTGGTGGCAGTGGTGGTGTTGGTGTTAGTGGTAGTGTTGGTGTTAGTGGTGGTATGGTGTTATTGGTGGCAGTGGTGGTGTTGGTGTTAGTGGTGACAGTGGTGGTGTTGGTGTTAGTGGTGACAGTGGTGGTGTTGGTGGCAGTGGTGACAGTGGTGGTGTTGGTGTTAGTGGTGACAGTGGTGGTGTTGGTGTTAGTGGTGACAGTGGTGGTGTTGGTGTTAGTGGTGACAGTGGTGGTGTTGGTGGCAGTGGTGACAGTGGTGGTGTTGGTGTTAGTGGTGACAGTGGTGGTGGTGGTGTTAGTGGTGACAGTGGTGGTGGTGGTGTTAGTGGTGACAGTGGTGGTGTTGGTGTTAGTGGTGGCAGTGGTGGTGTTGGTGTTAGTGGTGACAGTGGTGGTGTTGGTGTTAGTGGTGGCAGTGGTGGTGTTGGTGTTAGTGGTGACAGTGGTGGTGTTGGTGGCAGTGGTGACAGTGGTGGTGTTGGTGGTAGTGGTGGCAGTGGTGGTGTTGGTGTTAGTGGTGACAGTGGTGGTGTTGGTGTTAGTGGTGATAGTGGTGGTGTTGGTGGCAGTGGTGGCAGTGGTGGTGTTGGTGTTAGTGGTGACAGTGGTGGTGTTGGTGGCAGTGGTGACAGTGGTGGTGTTGGTGTTAGTGGTGGCAGTGGTGGTGTTGGTGGCAGTGGTGGTGTTGGTGTTAGTGGTGGTGTTGGTGTTAGTGGTGGCAGTGGTGGTATGGTGTTAGTGGTGGCAGTGGTGGTGTTGGTGTTAGTGGTGACAGTGGTGGTGTTGGTGGCAGTGGTGACAGTGGTGGTGTTGGTGTTAGTGGTGACAGTGGTGGTGTTGGTGTTAGTGGTGGCAGTGGTGGTATGGTGTTATTGGTGGCAGTGGTGGTGTTGGTGTTAGTGGTGACAGTGGTGGTGTTGGTGGCAGTGGTGACAGTGGTGGTGTTGGTGTTAGTGGTGACAGTGGTGGTGTTGGTGTTAGTGGTGACAGTGGTGGTGTTGGTGGCAGTGGTGACAGTGGTGGTGTTGGTGGCAGTGGTGGTGTTGGTGGCAGTGGTGACAGTAGAGGTGTTGGTGTTAGTGGTGACAGTGGTGGTGTTGGTGGCAGTGGTGGCAGTGGTGGTGTTGGTGGCAGTGGTGACAGTGGTGGTGTTGGTGGCAGTGGTGACAGTGGTGGTGTTGGTGGCAGTGGTGACAGTGGTGGTGTTGGTGGCAGTTGTGGCAGTGGTGGCAGTGGTGGTGTTGGTGGCAGTGGTGACAGTGGTGGTGTTGGTGTTAGTGGTGACAGTGGTGGTGTTGGTGGCAGTGGTGGCAGTGGTGGTGTTGGTGGCAGTGGTGACAGTGGTGGTGTTGGTGTTAGTGGTGACAGTGGTGGTGTTGGTGTTAGTGGTGACAGTGGTGGTGTTGGTGGCAGTGGTGGTGTTGGTGGCAGTGGTGACAGTGGTGGTGTTGGTGTTAGTGGTGACAGTGTTGGTGTTGGTGGCAGTGGTGACAGTGGTGGAGTTGGTGTTAGTGGTGACAGTGGTGGTGTTGGTGTTAGTGGTGACAGTGGTGGTGTTGGTGGCAGTGGTGACAGTGGTGGTGTTGGTGGCAGTTGTGGCAGTGGTGGCAGTGGTGGTGTTGGTGGCAGTGGTGACAGTGGTGGTGTTGGTGGCAGTGGTGACAGTGGTGGTGTTGGTGGCAGTGGTGACAGTGGTGGTGTTGGTGGCAGTGGTGACAGTGGTGGTGTTGGTGTCAGTGGTGACAGTGGTGGTGTTGGTGTTAGTGGTGACAGTGGTGGTGTTTGTGTTAGTGGTGACAGTGGTGGTGTTGGTGGCAGTGGTGACAGTGGTGGTGTTGGTGTTAGTGGTGACAGTGGTGGTGTTGGTGTTAGTGGTGACAGTGGTGGTGTTGGTGGCAGTGGTGACAGTGGTGGTGTTGGTGTTAGTGGTGACAGTGGTGGTGTTGGTGTTAGTGGTGGTGTTGGTGGCAGTGGTGACAGTGGTGGTGTTGGTGGCAGTGGTGGCAGTGGTGGTGTTGGTGTTAGTGGTGACAGTGGTGGTTTTGGTGTTAGTGGTGACAGTGGTGGTGTTGGGGGGCAGTGGTGACAGTGGTGGTGTTGGTGTTAGTGGTGACAGTGGTGGTGTTGGTGGCAGTGGTGACAGTGGTGGTGTTGGTGTTAGTGGTGACAGTGGTGGTGTTGGTGGCAGTGGTGACAGTGGTGGTGTTGGTGTTAGTGGTGGCAGTGGTGGTGTTGGTGTTAGTGGTGACAGTGGTGGTGTTGGTGTTAGTGGTGACAGTGGTGGTGTTGGTGGCAGTGGTGACAGTGGTGGTGTTGGTGTTAGTGGTGACAGTGGTGGTGTTGGTGGCAGTGGTGACAGTGGTGGTGTTGGTGGCAGTGGTGACAGTGGTGGTGTTGGTGTTAGTGGTGACAGTGGTGGTGTTGGTGTTAGTGGTGACAGTGGTGGTGTTGGTGTTAGTGGTGACAGTGGTGGTGTTGGTGGCAGTGGTGGCAGTGGTGGTGTTGGTGTTAGTGGTGACAGTGGTGGTGTTGGTGGCAGTGGTGACAGTGGTGGTGTTGGTGTTAGTGGTGACAGTGGTGGTGTTGGTGGCAGTGATGACAGTGGTGGTGTTGGTGTTAGTGGTGGCAGTGGTGGTGTTGGTGTTAGTGGTGACAGTGGTGGTATGGTGTTAGTGGTGGCAGTGGTGGTGTTGGTGTTAGTGGTGGTGTTGGTGGCAGTGGTGGTGTTGGTGTAAGTGGTGACAGTGGTGGTGTTGGTGTTAGTGGTGACAGTGGTGGTGTTGGCGGCAGTGGTGGTGTTGGTGTTGGTGTTAGTGGTGACAGTGGTGGTGTTGGTGGCAGTGGTGACAGTGGTGGTGTTGGTGTTAGTGGTGTCAGTGGTGGTGTTGGTGTTAGTGGTGGCAGTGGTGGTGTTGGTGGCAGTGGTGACAGTGGTGGTGTTGGTGGCAGTGGTGGCAGTGGTGGTGTTGGTGGCAGTGGTGACAGTGGTGGTGTTGGTGGCAGTTGTGGCAGTGGTGGCAGTGGTGGTGTTGGTGGCAGTGGTGACAGTGGTGGTGTTGGTGGCATTGGTGACAGTGGTGGTGTTGGTGGCAGTGGTGACAGTGGTGGTGTTGGTGGCAGTGGTGACAGTGGTGGTGTTGGTGTCAGTGGTGACAGTGGTGGTGTTGGTGTTAGTGGTGACAGTGGTGGTGTTGGTGTTAGTGGTGACAGTGGTGGTGTTGGTGTTAGTGGTGACAGTGGTGGTGTTGGTGGCAGTGGTGACAGTGGTGGTGTTGGTGTTAGTGGTGACAGTGGTGGTGTTGGTGTTAGTGGTGACAGTGGTGGTGTTGGTGGCAGTGGTGACAGTGGTGGTGTTGGTGTTAGTGGTGACAGTGGTGGTGTTGGTGTTAGTGGTGGTGTTGGTGGCAGTGGTGACAGTGGTGGTGTTGGTGGCAGTGGTGGCAGTGGTGGTGTTGGTGTTAGTGGTGGCAGTGGTGGTGTTGGTGGCAGTGGTGACAGTGGTGGTGTTGGTGTTAGTGGTGACAGTGGTGGTGTTGGTGTTAGTGGTGACAGTGGTGGTGTTGGTGGCAGTGGTGACAGTGGTGGTGTTGGTGTTAGTGGTGACAGTGGTGGTGTTGGTGTTAGTGGTGACAGTGGTGGTGTTGGGGGGCAGTGGTGACAGTGGTGGTGTTGGTGTTAGTGGTGACAGTGGTGGTGTTGGTGGCAGTGGTGACAGTGCTGGTGTTGGTGTTAGTGGTGACAGTGGTGGTGTTGGTGGCAGTGGTGACAGTGGTGGTGTTGGTGTTAGTGGTGGCAGTGGTGGTGTTGGTGTTAGTGGTGACAGTGGTGGTGTTGGTGTTAGTGGTGACAGTGGTGGTGTTGGTGTTAGTGGTGGTGTTGGTGTTCGTTGTGGCAGTGGTGGTATGGTGTTAGTGATGGCAGTGGTGGTGTTGGTGTTAGTGGTGGCAGTGGTGGTGTTGGTGGCAGTGGTGACAGTGGTGGTGTTGGTGGCAGTGGTGGCAGTGGTGGTGTTGGTCGCAGTGGTGACAGTGGTGGTGTTGGTGTTAGTGGTGACAGTGGTGTTGTTGGTGGCAGTGGTGACAGTGGTGGTGTTGGTGTTAGTGGTGACAGTGGTGGTGTTGGAGTTAGTGGTGACAGTGGTGGTGTTGGTGGCAGTGGTGACAGTGGTGTGTTGGTGTTAGTGGTGACAGTGGTGGTGTTGGTGGCAGTGGTGACAGTGGTGGTGTTGGTGTTAGTGGTGACAGTGGTGGTGTTGGTGGCAGTGGTGACAGTGGTGGTGTTGGTGGCAGTGGTGACAGTGGTGGTGTTGGTGTTAGTGGTGACAGTGGTGGTGTTGGTGTTAGTTGTGACAGTGGTGGTGTTGGTGTTAGTGGTGACAGTGGTGGTGTTGGTGGCAGTGGTGGCAGTGGTGGTGTTGGTGTTAGTGGTGACAGTGGTGGTGTTGGTGGCAGTGGTGACAGTGGTGGTGTTGGTGTTAGTGGTGACAGTGGTGGTGTTGATGGCATTGGTGACAGTGGTGGTGTTGGTGTTAGTGGTGGCAGTGGTGGTGTTGGTGTTAGTGGTGACAGTGGTGGTGTTGGTGGCAGTGGTGACAGTGGTGGTGTTGGTGTTAGTGGTGGCAGTGGTGGTATGGTGTTAGTGGTGGCAGTGGTGGTGTTGGTGTTAGTGGTGGTGTTGGTGGCAGTGGTGACAGTGGTGGTGTTGGTGTAAGTGGTGACAGTGGTGGTGTTGGTGTTAGTGGTGACAGTGGTGGTGTTGGTGTTAGTGGTGGCAGTGGTGGTGTTGGTGTTAGTGGTGACAGTGGTGGTGTTGGTGTTAGTGGTGGCAGTGGTGGTGTTGGTGTTAGTGGTGGTGTTGGTGTTAGTGGTGGTGTTGGTGTTAGTGGTGGCAGTGGTGGTATGGTGTTATTGGTGGCAGTGGTGGTGTTGGTGTTAGTGGTGGCAGTGGTGGTGTTGGTGTTAGTGGTGGCAGTGGTGGTGTTGGTGTTAGTGGTGGTGTTTTTGTTAGTGGTGACAGTGGTGGTGTTGGTGGCAGTGGTGGCAGTGGTGGTGTTGGTGGCAGTGGTTGCAGTGGTGGTGTTGGTGGCAGTGGTGACAGTGGTGGTGTTGGTGTTAGTGGTGACAGTGCTGGTGTTGGTGTTAGTGGTGGCTGTGGTGGTGTTGGTGTTAGTGGTGACAGTGGTGGTGTTGGTGGCAGTGGTGACAGTGGTGGTGTTGGTGCTAGTGGTGACAGTGGTGGTGTTGGTGTTAGTGGTGACAGTGGTGGTGTTGGTGGCAATGGTGATAGTGGTGGTGTTGGTGGCAGTGATGGCAGTGGTGGTGTTGGTGTTAGTGGTGACAGTGGTGGTGTTGGTGTTAGTGGTGACAGTGGTGGTGTTGGTGTTAGTGGTGACAGTGGTGGTGTTGGTGTTAGTGGTGACAGTGGTGGTGTTGGTGGCAGTGGTGACAGTGGTGGTGTTGGTGTTAGTGGTGACAGTGGTGGTGTTGGTGTTAGTGGTGGCAGTGGTGGTGTTGGTGTTAGTGGTGACAGTGGTGGTGTTGGTGTTAGTGGTGGCAGTGGTGGTGTTGGTGTTAGTGGTGACAGTGGTGGTGTTGGTGTTAGTGGTGACAGTGGTGGTGTTGGTGGCAATGGTGATAGTGGTGGTGTTGGTGGCAGTGATGGCAGTGGTGGTGTTGGTGTTAGTGGTGACAGTGGTGGTGTTGGTGTCAGTGGTGGCAGTGGTGGTGTTGGTGTTAGTGGTGACAGTGGTGGTGTTGGTGTTAGTGGTGACAGTGGTGGTGTTGGTGGCAGTGGTGGTAGTGGTGGTGTTGGTGTTAGTGGTGACAGTGGTGGTGTTGGTGTTAGTGGTGACAGTGGTGGTGTTGGTGTTAGTGGTGGCAGTGGTGGTGTTGGTGTTAGTGGTGACAGTGGTGGTGTTGGTGTTAGTGGTGACAGTGGTGGTGTTGGTGGCAGTGGTGAAAGTGGTGGTGTTGGTGTTAGTGGTGACAGTGGTGGTGTTGGTGTTAGTGGTGAAAGTGGTGGTGTTGGTGTTAGTGGTGACAGTGGTGGTGTTGGTGTTAGTGGTGACAGTGGTGGTGTTGGTGTTAGTGGTGACAGTGGTGGTGTTGGTGGCAGTGGTGACAGTGGTGGTGTTGGTGTTAGTGGTGACAGTGGTGGTGTTGGTGGCAGTGGTGACAGTGGTGGTGTTGGTGTTAGTGGTGACAGTGGTGGTGTTGGTGTTAGTGGTGGCAGTGGTGGTGTTGGTGTTAGTGGTGACAGTGGTGACAGTGGTGGTGTTGGTGGCAGTGGTGGCGGTGGTGGTGTTGGTGTTAGTGGTGACAGTGGTGGTGTTGGTGGCAGTGGTGGCAGTGGTGGTGTTGGTGGCAGTGGTGGCAGTGGTGGTGTTGGTGGCAGTGGTGACAGTGGTGGTGTTGGTGGCAGTGGTGACAGTGGTGGTGTTGGTGTTAGTGGTGACAGTGGTGGTGTTGGTGGCAGTGGTGGCAGTGGTGGTGTTGGTGGCAGTGGTGACTGTGGTGGCGTTGGTGTTAGTGGTGACAGTGGTGGTGTTGGTGGCAGTGGTGACAGTGGTTGTGTTGGTGTTAGTGGTGACAGTGGTGGTGTTGGAGTTAGTGGTGACAGTGGTGGTGTTGGTGTTAGTGTTGACAGTGGTGGTGTTGGTGGCAGTGGTGACAGTGGTGGTGTTGGTGGCAGTGGTGACAGTGGTGGTGTTGGTGTTAGTGGTGACGGTGTTGGTGTTAGTGGTGACAGTGGTGGTGTTGGTGTTAGTGGTGACAGTGGTGGTGTTGGTGTTAGTGCTGACAGTGGTGGTGTTGGTGGCAGTGGTGACAGTGGTGACAGTGGTGGTGTTGGTGTTAGTGGTGACAGTGGTGGTGTTGGTGTTAGTGGTGGCAGTGGTGGTGTTGGTGTTAGTGGTGACAGTGGTGGTATTGGTGTTAGTGGTGACAGTGGTGGTGTTGGTGGCAGTGGTGACAGTGGTGGTGTTGGTGTCAGTGGTGATAGTGGTGGTGTTGGTGGAAGTGGTGACAGTGGTGGTGTTGGTGTTAGTGGTGACAGTGGTGGTGTTGGTGGCAGTGGTGGCAGTGGTGGTGTTGGTGTTAGTGGTGACAGTGGTGGTGTTGGTGTTAGTGGTGGCAGTGGTGGTGTTGGTGTTAGTGGTGGCAGTGGTGGTGTTGGTGTTAGTGGTGACAGTGGTGGTGTTGGTGTTAGTGGTGACAGTGGTGGTGTTGGTGGCAGTGGTGATAGTGGTGGTGTTGGTGGCAGTGGTGGCAGTGGTGGTGTTGGTGTTAGTGGTGACAGTGGTGGTGTTGGTGGCAGTGGTGACAGTGGTGGTGTTGGTGTTAGTGGTGACAGTGGTGGTGTTGGTGGCAGTGGTGACAGTGGTGGTGTTGGTGTTAGTGGTGACAGTGGTGGTGTTGGTGTTAGTGGTGACAGTGGTGGTGTTGGTGGCAGTGGTGACAGTGGTGGTGTTGGTGTTAGTGGTGACAGTGGTGGTGTTGGTGTTAGTGGTGACAGTGGTGGTGTTGGTGTTAGTGGTGGCAGTGGTGGTGTTGGTGTTAGCGGTGACAGTGGTGGTGTTGGTGTTAGTGGTGGCAGTGGTGGTGTTGGTGTTAGTGGTGACAGTGGTGGTGTTGGTGTTAGTGGTGACAGTGGTGGTGTTGGTGGCAGTGGTGATAGTGGTGGTGTTGGTGGCAGTGGTGGCAGTGGTGGTGTTGGTGTTAGTGGTGACAGTGGTGGTGTTGGTGGCAGTGGTGACAGTGGTGGTGTTGGTGGCAGTGTTGGCAGTGGTGGTGTTGGTGTTAGTGGTGGCAGTGGTGGTGTTGGTGTTAGTGGTGGCAGTGGTGGTGTTGGTGTTAGTGGTGACAGTGGTGGTGTTGGTGTTAGTGGTGGCAGTGGTGGTATTGGTGTTAGTGGTGGCAGTGGTGGTGTTGGTGTTAGTGGTGGCAGTGGTGGTGTTGGTGTTAGTGGTGGCAGTGGTGGTGTTGGTGTTAGTGGTGACGGTGGTGGTGTTGGTGTTAGTGGTGACAGTGGTGGTGTTGGGGGCAATGGTGGCAGTGGTGGTGTTGCTGTTAGTGGTGGAGTTGGTGTCAGTGGTGACAGTGGTGGTGTTGTTGTTAGTGGTGGCAGTGGTGGTGTTGGTGTTAGTGGTGACAGTGGTGGTGTTGGTGTTAGTGCTGGCAGTGGTGGTGTTGGTGTTAGTGGTGGCAGTGGTGGTGTTGGTGTTAGTGGTGGCAGTGGTGGTGTTGGTGTCAGTGGTGACAGTGGTGGTGTTGGTGGCAGTGGTGGCAGTGGTGGTGTTGGTGTTAGTGGTGGCAGTGGTGGTGTTGGTGTTAGTGGTGACAGTGGTGGTGTTGGTGTTAGTGGTGGCAGTGGTGGTGTTGGTGTTAGTGGTGACAGTGGTGGTGTTGGTGGCAGTGGTGACAGTGGTGGTGTTGGTGGCAGTGGTGGCAGTGGTGGTGTTGGTGTTAGTGGTGACAGTGGTGGTGTTGGTGTTAGTGGTGATAGTGGTGGTGTTGGTGGCAGTGGTGGCAGTGGTGGTGTTGGTGTTAGTGGTGACAGTGGTGGTGTTGGTGGCAGTGGTGACAGTGGTGGTGTTGGTGTTAGTGGTGGCAGTGGTGGTGTTGGTGGCAGTGGTGGCAGTGGTGGTGTTGGTGTTAGTGGTGGTGTTGGTGTTAGTGGTGGCAGTGGTGGTATGGTGTTAGTGGTGGCAGTGGTGGTGTTGGTGTTAGTGGTGACAGTGGTGGTGTTGGTGGCAGTGGTGACAGTGGTGGTGTTGGTGTTAGTGGTGACAGTGGTGGTGTTGGTGTTAGTGGTGGTGTTGGTGTTAGTGGTGGCAGTGGTGGTATGGTGTTATTTGTGGCAGTGGTGGTGTTGGTGTTAGTGGTGACAGTGGTGGTGTTGGTGGCAGTGGTGACAGTGGTGGTGTTGGTGTTAGTGGTGACAGTGGTGGTGTTGGTGTTAGTGGTGACAGTGGTGGTGTTGGTGGCAGTGGTGACAGTGGTGGTGTTTTGGCAGTGGTGGTGTTGGTGGCAGTGGTGACAGTAGAGGTGTTGGTGTTAGTGGTGACAGTGGTGGTGTTGGTGGCAGTGGTGGCAGTGGTGGTGTTGGTGGCAGTGGTGACAGTGGTGGTGTTGGTGGCAGTGGTGACAGTGGTGGTGTTGGTGGCAGTGGTGACAGTGGTGGTGTTGGTGGCAGTTGTGGCAGTGGTGGCAGTGGTGGTGTTGGTGGCAGTGGTGACAGTGGTGGTGTTGGTGTTAGTGGTGACAGTGGTGGTGTTGGTGGCAGTGGTGGCAGTGGTGGTGTTGGTGGCAGTGGTGACAGTGGTGGTGTGGTGTTAGTGGTGACAGTGGTGGTGTTGGGTGTTAGTGGGTGACAGTGGTGGTGTTGGTGGCAAGTGGTGGTGTTGGTGGCAGTGGTGACAGTGGTGGTGTTGGTGTTAGTGGTGACAGTGTTGGTGTTGGTGGCAGTGGTGACAGTGGTGGAGTTGGTGTTAGTGGTGACAGTGGTGGTGTTGGTGTTAGTGGTGACAGTGGTGGTGTTGGTGTGCAGTGGTGACAGTGGTGGTGTTGGTGGCAGTTGTGGCAGTGGTGGCAGTGGTGGTGTTGGTGGCAGTGGTGACAGTGGTGGTGTTGGTGGCAGTGGTGACAGTGGTGGTGTTGGTGGCAGTGGTGACAGTGGTGGTGTTGGTGGCAGTGGTGACAGTGGTGGTGTTGGGTGGCAGGTGGTGACAGTGGTGGTGTTGGTGTCAGTGGGTGACAGTGGGTGGTGTTGGTGTTAGTGGTGACAGTGGTGGTGTTGGTGTTAGTGGTGACAGTGGTGGTGTTTGTGTTAGTGGTGACAAGTGGTGGTGTTGGTGGCAGTGGTGACAGTGGTGGTGTTGGTGTTAGTGGTGACAGTGGTGGTGTTGGTGTTAGTGGTGACAGTGGTGGTGTTGGTGGCAGTGGTGACAGTGGTGGTGTTGGTGTTAGTGGTGACAGTGGTGGTGTTGGTGTTAGTGGTGGTGTTGGTGGCAGTGGTGACAGTGGTGGTGTTGGTGGCAGTGGTGGCAGTGGTGGTGTTGGTGTTAGTGGTGACAGTGGTGGTGTTGGTGTTAGTGGTGACAGTGGTGGTGTTGGGGGGCAGTGGTGACAGTGGTGGTGTTGGTGTTAGTGGTGACAGTGGTGGTGTTGGTGGCAGTGGTGACAGTGGTGGTGTTGGTGTTAGTGGTGACAGTGGTGGTGTTGGTGGCAGTGGTGACAGTGGTGGTGTTGGTGTTAGTGGTGGCAGTGGTGGTGTTGGTGTTAGTGGTGACAGTGGTGGTGTTGGTGTTAGTGGTGACAGTGGTGGTGTTGGTGTTAGTGGTGGTGTTGGTGTTCGTTGTGGCAGTGGTGGTATGGTGTTAGTGGTGGCAGTGGTGGTGTTGGTGGCAGTGGTGGCAGTGGTGGTGTTGGTGGCAGTGGTGACAGTGGTGGTGTTGGTGGCAGTGGTGACAGTGGTGGTGTTGGTGGCAGTGGTGACAGTGGTGGTGTTGGTGGCAGTTGTGGCAGTGGTGGCAGTGGTGGTGTTGGTGGCAGTGGTGACAGTGGTGGTGTTGGTGTTAGTGGTGACAGTGGTGGTGTTGGTGGCAGTGGTGGCAGTGGTGGTGTTGGTGGCAGTGGTGACAGTGGTGGTGTTGGTGTTAGTGGTGACAGTGGTGGTGTTGGTGTTAGTGGTGACAGTGGTGGTGTTGGTGGCAGTGGTGGTGTTGGTGGCAGTGGTGACAGTGGTGGTGTTGGTGTTAGTGGTGACAGTGTTGGTGTTGGTGGCAGTGGTGACAGTGGTGGAGTTGGTGTTAGTGGTGACAGTGGTGGTGTTGGTGTTAGTGGTGACAGTGGTGGTGTTGGTGGCAGTGGTGACAGTGGTGGTGTTGGTGGCAGTTGTGGCAGTGGTGGCAGTGGTGGTGTTGGTGGCAGTGGTGACAGTGGTGGTGTTGGTGGCAGTGGTGACAGTGGTGGTGTTGGTGGCAGTGGTGACAGTGGTGGTGTTGGTGGCAGTGGTGACAGTGGTGGTGTTGGTGGCAGTGGTGACAGTGGTGGTGTTGGTGTCAGTGGTGACAGTGGTGGTGTTGGTGTTAGTGGTGACAGTGGTGGTGTTGGTGTTAGTGGTGACAGTGGTGGTGTTTGTGTTAGTGGTGACAGTGGTGGTGTTGGTGGCAGTGGTGACAGTGGTGGTGTTGGTGTTAGTGGTGACAGTGGTGGTGTTGGTGTTAGTGGTGACAGTGGTGGTGTTGGTGGCAGTGGTGACAGTGGTGGTGTTGGTGTTAGTGGTGACAGTGGTGGTGTTGGTGTTAGTGGTGGTGTTGGTGGCAGTGGTGACAGTGGTGGTGTTGGTGGCAGTGGTGGTAGTGGTGGTGTTGGTCGTTAGTGGTGACAGTGGTGGTGTTGGTGTTAGTGGTGACAGTGGTGGTGTTGGGGGGCAGTGGTGACAGTGGTGGTGTTGGTGTTAGTGGTGACAGTGGTGGTGTTGGTGGCAGTGGTGACAGTGGTGGTGTTGGTGTTAGTGGTGACAGTGGTGGTGTTGGTGGCAGTGGTGACAGTGGTGGTGTTGGTGTTAGTGGTGGCAGTGGTGGTGTTGGTGTTAGTGGTGACAGTGGTGGTGTTGGTGTTAGTGGTGACAGTGGTGGTGTTGGTGTTAGTGGTGGTGTTGGTGTTCGTTGTGGCAGTGGTGGTATGGTGTTAGTGGTGGCAGTGGTGGTGTTGGTGTTAGTGGTGGCAGTGGTGGTGTTGGTGGCAGTGGTGACAGTGGTGGTGTTGGTGGCAGTGGTGGCAGTGGTGGCAGTGGTGGTGTTGGTCGCAGTGGTGACAGTGGTGGTGTTGGTGTTAGTGGTGACAGTGGTGTTGTTGGTGGCAGTGGTGACAGTGGTGGTGTTGGTGTTAGTGGTGACAGTGGTGGTGTTGGTGTTAGTGGTGACAGTGGTGGTGTTGGTGGCAGTGGTGACAGTGGTGGTGTTGGTGTTAGTGGTGACAGTGGTGGTGTTGGTGGCAGTGGTGACAGTGGTGGTGTTGGTGTTAGTGGTGACAGTGGTGGTGTTGGTGGCAGTGGTGACAGTGGTGGTGTTGGTGGCAGTGGTGACAGTGGTGGTGTTGGTGTTAGTGGTGACAGTGGTGGTGTTGGTGTTAGTGGTGACAGTGGTGGTGTTGGTGTTAGTGGTGACAGTGGTGGTGTTGGTGGCAGTGGTGGCAGTGGTGGTGTTGGTGTTAGTGGTGACAGTGGTGGTGTTGGTGGCAGTGGTGACAGTGGTGGTGTTGGTGTTAGTGGTGACAGTGGTGGTGTTGGTGGCAGTGGTGACAGTGGTGGTGTTGGTGTTAGTGGTGGCAGTGGTGGTGTTGGTGTTAGTGGTGACAGTGGTGGTGTTGGTGGCAGTGGTGACAGTGGTGGTGTTGGTGTTAGTGGTGGCAGTGGTGGTATGGTGTTAGTGGTGGCAGTGGTGGTGTTGGTGTTAGTGGTGGTGTTGGTGGCAGTGGTGACAGTGGTGGTGTTGGTGTAAGTGGTGACAGTGGTGGTGTTGGTGTTAGTGGTGACAGTGGTGGTGTTGGCGGCAGTGGTGGTGTTGGTGTTGGTGTTAGTGGTGACAGTGGTGGTGTTGGTGGCAGTGGTGACAGTGGTGGTGTTGGTGTTAGTGGTGTCAGTGGTGGTGTTGGTGTTAGTGGTGGCAGTGGTGGTGTTGGTGGCAGTGGTGACAGTGGTGGTGTTGGTGGCAGTGGTGGCAGTGGTGGTGTTGGTGGCAGTGGTGACAGTGGTGGTGTTGGTGGCAGTTGTGGCAGTGGTGGCAGTGGTGGTGTTGGTGGCAGTGGTGACAGTGGTGGTGTTGGTGGCAGTGGTGACAGTGGTGGTGTTGGTGTCAGTGGTGACAGTGGTGGTGTTGGTGTTAGTGGTGACAGTGGTGGTGTTGGTGTTAGTGGTGACAGTGGTGGTGTTGGTGTTAGTGGTGACAGTGGTGGTGTTGGTGGCAGTGGTGACAGTGGTGGTGTTGGTGTTAGTGGTGACAGTGGTGGTGTTGGTGTTAGTGGTGGCAGTGGTGGTGTTGGTGTTAGTGGTGACAGTGGTGGTGTTGGTGGCAGTGGTGACAGTGGTGGTGTTGGTGTTAGTGGTGACAGTGGTGGTGTTGGTGGCAGTGGTGACAGTGGTGGTGTTGGTGTTAGTGGTGACAGTGGTGGTGTTGGTGGCAGTGGTGACAGTGGTGGTGTTGGTGGCAGTGGTGACAGTGGTGGTGTTGGTGTTAGTGGTGACAGTGGTGGTGTTGGTGTTAGTGGTGACAGTGGTGGTGTTGGTGTTAGTGGTGACAGTGGTGGTGTTGGTGTTAGTGGTGGCAGTGGTGGTGTTGGTGTTAGTGGTGACAGTGGTGGTGTTGGTGGCAGTGGTGACAGTGGTGGTGTTGGTGGCAGTGGTGACAGTGGTGGTGTTGGTGTTAGTGGTGACAGTGGTGGTGTTGGTGGCAGTTGTGGCAGTGGTGACAGTGGTGGTGTTGGTGTTAGTGGTGACAGTGGTGGTGTTGGTGTTAGTGGTGACAGTGGTGGTGTTGGTGGCAGTGGTGGCAGTGGTGGTGTTGGTGGCAGTGGTGACAGTGGTGGTGTTGGTGTTAGTGGTGACAGTGGTGGTGTTGGTGTTAGTGGTGACAGTGGTGGTGTTGGTGTTAGTGGTGACAGTGGTGGTGTTGGTGTTAGTGGTGGCAGTGGTGGTGTTGGTGGCAGTGGTGGCAGTGGTGGTGTTGGTGGCAGTGGTGGCAGTGGTGGTGTTAGTGGCAGTGGTGACAGTGGTGGTGTTGGTTGCAGTGGTGGCAGTGGTGGTGTTGGTGGCAGTGGTGACAGTGGTGGTGTTGGTGTTAGTGGTGACAGTGCTGGTGTTGGTGTTAGTGGTGGCAGTGATGGTGTTGGTGTTAGTGGTGACAGTGGTGGTGTTGGTGGCAGTGGTGACAGTGGTGGTGTTGGTGGCAGTGGTGACAGTGGTGGTGTTGGTGTTAGTGGTGGTGTTGGTGGCAGTGGTGACAGTGGTGGTGTTGGTGGCAGTGGTGGCAGTGGTGGTGTTGGTGTTAGTGGTGGCAGTGGTGGTGTTGGTGGCAGTGGTGACATTGGTGGTGTTGGTGTTAGTGGTGACAGTGGTGGTGTTGGTGTTAGTGGTGACAGTGGTGGTGTTGGTGGCAGTGGTGACAGTGGTGGTGTTGGTGTTAGTGGTGACAGTGGTGGTGTTGGTGTTAGTGGTGACAGTGGTGGTGTTGGGGGGCAGTGGTGACAGTGGTGGTGTTGGTGTTAGTGGTGACAGTGGTGGTGTTGGTGGCAGTGGTGACAGTGGTGGTGTTGGTGTTAGTGGTGACAGTGGTGGTGTTGGTGGCAGTGGTGACAGTGGTGGTGTTGGTGTTAGTGGTGGCAGTGGTGGTGTTGGTGTTAGTGGTGACAGTGGTGGTGTTGGTGTTAGTGGTGACAGTGGTGGTGTTGGTGTTAGTGGTGGTGTTGGTGTTCGTTGTGGCAGTGGTGGTATGGTGTTAGTGGTGGCAGTGGTGGTGTTGGTGTTAGTGGTGGCAGTGGTGGTGTTGGTGGCAGTGGTGACAGTGGTGGTGTTGGTGGCAGTGGTGGCAGTGGTGGTGTTGGTCGCAGTGGTGACAGTGGTGGTGTTGGTGTTAGTGGTGACAGTGGTGTTGTTGGTGGCAGTGGTGACAGTGGTGGTGTTGGTGTTAGTGGTGACAGTGGTGGTATTGGTGTTAGTGGTGACAGTGGTGGTGTTGGTGGCAGTGGTGACAGTGGTGGTGTTGGTGTTAGTGGTGACAGTGGTGGTGTTGGTGGCAGTGGTGACAGTGGTGGTGTTGGTGTTAGTGGTGACAGTGGTGGTGTTGGTGGCAGTGGTGACAGTGGTGGTGTTGGTGGCAGTGGTGACAGTGGTGGTGTTGGTGTTAGTGGTGACAGTGGTGGTGTTGGTGTTAGTGGTGACAGTGGTGGTGTTGGTGTTAGTGGTGACAGTGGTGGTGTTGGTGGCAGTGGTGGCAGTGGTGGTGTTGGTGTTAGTGGTGACAGTGGTGGTGTTGGTGGCAGTGGTGACAGTGGTGGTGTTGGTGTTAGTGGTGACAGTGGTGGTGTTGGTGGCAGTGGTGACAGTGGTGGTGTTGGTGTTAGTGGTGGCAGTGGTGGTGTTGGTGTTAGTGGTGACAGTGGTGGTGTTGGTGGCAGTGGTGACAGTGGTGGTGTTGGTGTTAGTGGTGGCAGTGGTGGTATGGTGTTAGTGGTGGCAGTGGTGGTGTTGGTGTTAGTGGTGGTGTTGGTGGCAGTGGTGACAGTGGTGGTGTTGGTGTAAGTGGTGACAGTGGTGGTGTTGGTGTTAGTGGTGACAGTGGTGGTGTTGGTGTTAGTGGTGGCAGTGGTGGTGTTGGTGTTAGTGGTGACAGTGGTGGTGTTGGTGTTAGTGGTGGCAGTGGTGGTGTTGGTGTTAGTGGTGGTGTTGGTGTTAGTGGTGGCAGTGGTGGTATGGTGTTATTGGTGGCAGTGGTGGTGTTGGTGTTAGTGGTGGCAGTGGTGGTGTTGGTGTTAGTGGTGGCAGTGGTGGTGTTGGTGTTAGTGGTGGTGTTTTTGTTAGTGGTGACAGTGGTGGTGTTGGTGGCAGTGGTGGCAGTGGTGGTGTTGGTGGCAGTGGTGGCAGTGGTGGTGTTGGTGGCAGTGGTGACAGTGGTGGTGTTGGTGTTAGTGGTGACAGTGCTGGTGTTGGTGTTAGTGGTGGCTGTGGTGGTGTTGGTGTTAGTGGTGACAGTGGTGGTGTTGGTGGCAGTGGTGACAGTGGTGGTGTTGGTGCTAGTGGTGACAGTGGTGGTGTTGGTGTTAGTGGTGGCAGTGGTGGTGTTGGTGTTAGTGGTGACAGTGGTGGTGTTGGTGTTAGTGGTGACAGTGGTGGTGTTGGTGTTAGTGGTGACAGTGGTGGTGTTGGTGTTAGTGGTGACAGTGGTGGTGTTGGTGGCAGTGGTGACAGTGGTGGTGTTGGTGTTAGTGGTGACAGTGGTGGTGTTGGTGTTAGTGGTGGCAGTGGTGGTGTTGGTGTTAGTGGTGACAGTGGTGGTGTTGGTGTTAGTGGTGGCAGTGGTGGTGTTGGTGTTAGTGGTGACAGTGGTGGTGTTGGTGTTAGTGGTGACAGTGGTGGTGTTGGTGTTAGTGGTGACTGTGGTGGTGTTGGTGTTAGTGGTGACAGTGGTGGTGTTGGTGGCAGTGGTGGCAGTGGTGGTGTTGGTGGCAGTGGTGACAGTGGTGGTGTTGGTGGCAGTGGTGACAGTGGTGGTGTTAGTGGCAGTGGTGGCAGTGGTGGCAGTGGTGGTGTTGGTGTTAGTGGTGACAGTGGTGGTGTTGGTGTTAGTGGTGGCAGTGGTGGTGTTGGTGTTAGTGGTGACAGTGGTGGTGTTGGTGTTAGTGGTGACAGTAGTGGTGTTGGTGTTAGTGGTGACAGTGGTGGTGTTGGTGGCATTGGTGGCAGTGGTGGTGTTGGTGGCAGTGGTGGCAGTGGTGGTGTTGGTGGCAGTGGTGACAGTGGTGGTGTTGGTGTTAGTGGTGACAGTGTTGGTGTTGGTGTTAGTGGTGACAGTGGTGGTGTTGGTGGCAGTGGTGACAGTGGTGGAGTTGGTGTTAGTGGTGACAGTGGTGGTGTTGGTGTTAGTGGTGACAGTGGTGGTGTTGGTGGCAGTGGTGACAGTGGTGGTGTTGGTGGCAGTGGTGACAGTGGTGGTGTTGGGGGCAGTGGTGACAGTGGTGGTGTTGGTGGCAGTGGTGACAGTGGTGGTGTTGGTGGCAGTGGTGACAGTGGTGGTGTTGGTGTCAGTGTTGACAGTGGTGGTGTTGGTGTTAGTGGTGACAGTGGTGGTGTTGGTGGCAGTGGTGACAGTGCTGGTGTTGGTGTTAGTGGTGACAGTGGTGGTGTTGGTGTTAGTGGTGACAGTGGTGGTGTTGTTGGCAGTGGTGACAGTGGTGGTGTTGGTGTTAGTGGTGACAGTGGTGGTGTTGGTGTTAGTGGTGGCAGTGGTGGTGTTGGTGGCAGTGGTGACAGTGGTGGTGTTGGTGGCAGTGGTGGCAGTGGTGGTGTTGGTGTTAGTGGTGGCAGTGGTGGTGCTGGTGGCAGTGGTGACAGTGGTGGTGTTGGTGTTAGTGGTGACAGTGGTGGTGCTGGTGTTAGTGGTGACAGTGGTGGTGTTGGTGGCAGTGGTGACAGTGGTGGTGTTGGTGTTAGTGGTGACAGTGGTGGTGTTGGTGGCAGTGGTGACAGTGGTGGTGTTGGTGTTAGTGGTGACAGTGGTGGTGTTGGTGTTAGTGATGGCAGTGGTGGTGTTGGTGGCAGTAGTGACAGTGGTGGTGTTGGTGGCAGTGGTGACAGTGGTGGTGTTAGTGGCAGTGGTGGTGTTGGTGTTAGTGGTGGCAGTGGTGGTGTTGGTGGCAGTGGTGGCAGTGGTGGTGTTGGTGTTAGTGGTGACAGTGGTGGTGTTGGTGGCAGTGGTGACAGTGGTGGTGTTGGTGTTAGTGGTGACAGTGGTGGTGTTGGTGTTAGTGGTGGCAGTGGTGGTGTTGGTGGCAGTGTTGACAGTGGTGGTGTTGGTGGCAGTGGTGGCAGTGGTGGTGTTGGTGGCAGTGGTGACAGTGGTGGTGTTGGTGTTAGTGGTGACAGTGGTGGTGTTGGTGTTAGTGGTGACAGTGGTGGTGTTGGTGTTAGTGGTGACAGTGGTGGTGTTGGTGTTAGTGGTGGCAGTGGTGGTGTTGGTGTTAGTGGTGGTGTTTTTGTTAGTGGTGACAGTGGTGGTGTTGGTGGCAGTGGTGGCAGTGGTGGTGTTGGTTGCAGTGGTGGCAGTGGTGGTGTTGGTGGCAGTGGTGACAGTGGTGGTGTTGGTGTTAGTGGTGACAGTGCTGGTGTTGGTGTTAGTGGTGGCAGTGGTGGTGTTGGTGTTAGTGGTGACAGTGGTGGTGTTGGTGGCAGTGGTGACATTGGTGGTGTTGGTGGCAGTGGTGACAGTGGTGGTGTTGGTGTTAGTGGTGACAGTGGTGGTGTTGGTGTTAGTGGTGACAGTGGTGGTGTTGGTGTTAGTGATGACAGTGGTGGTGTTGGTGTTAGTGGTGACAGTGGTGGTGTTGGTGTTAGTGGTGACATTGGTGGTGTTGGTGGCAGTGGTGGCAGTGGTGGTGATGGTGGCAGTGGTGACAGTGGTGGTGTTGGTGGCAGTGGTGACAGTGGTGGTGTTAGTGGCAGTGGTGGCAGTGGTGGCAGTGGTGGTGTTGGTGTTAGTGGTGACAGTGGTGGTGTTTTTGTTAGTGGTGACAGTGGTGGTGTTGGTGGCAGTGGTGGCAGTGGTGGTGTTGGTGGCAGTGGTGGCAGTGGTGGTGTTAGTGGCAGTGGTGACAGTGGTGGTGTTGGTGTTAGTGGTGACAGTGGTGGTGTTGGTGGCAGTTGTGGCAGTGGTGACAGTGGTGGTGTTGGTGTTAGTGGTGACAGTGGTGGTGTTGGTGTTAGTGGTGACAGTGGTGGTGTTGGTGGCAGTGGTGGCAGTGGTGGTGTTGGTGGCAGTGGTGACAGTGGTGGTGTTGGTGGCAGTGGTGACAGTGGTGGTGTTGGTGGCAGTGGTGACTGTGGTGGTGTTGGTGTTAGTGGTGGCAGTGGTGGTGTTGGTGTTAGTGGTGACAGTGGTGGTGTTGGTGTTAGTGGTGACAGTGGTGGTGTTGGTGTTAGTGGTGACAGTGGTGGTGTTGGTGTTAGTGGTGACAGTGGTGGTGTTGGTGGCAGTGGTGACAGTGGTGACAGTGGTGGTGTTGGTGTTAGTGGTGGCAGTGGTGGTGTTGGTGTTAGTGGTGACAGTGGTGGTGTTGGTGTTAGTGGTGGCAGTGGTGGTGTTGGTGGCAGTGGTGACAGTGGTGGTGTTGGTGTTAGTGGTGACAATGGTCGTGTTGGTGTTAGTGGTGACAGTGGTGGTGTTGGTGTTAGTGGTGACAGTGGTGGTGTTGGTGGCAGTGGTGGCAGTGGTGGTGTTGGTGGCAGTGGTGACAGTGGTGGTGTTGGTGGCAGTGGTGACAGTGGTGGTGTTAGTGGCAGTGGTGGCAGTGGTGGTGTTGGTGTTAGTGGTGACAGTGGTGGTGTTGGTGTTAGTGGTGACAGTGGTGGTGTTGGTGTTAGTGGTGACAGTAGTGGTGTTGGTGTTAGTGGTGACAGTGGTGGTGTTGGTGGCAGTGGTGGCAGTGGTGGTGTTGGTGGCAGTGGTGACAGTGGTGGTGTTGGTGGCAGTGGTGACAGTGGTGGTGTTGGTGGCAGTGGTGGCAGTGGTGGTGTTGGTGTTAGTGGTGACAGTGGTGGTGTTGGTGTTAGTGGTGACAGTGGTGGTGTTGGTGTTAGTGGTGACAGTGGTGGTGTTGGTGGCAGTGGTGACAGTGGTGGAGTTGGTGTTAGTGGTGACAGTGGTGGTGTTGGTGTTAGTGGTGACAGTGGTGGTGTTGGTGGCAGTGGTGACAGTGGTGGTGTTGGTGGCAGTGGTGACAGTGGTGGTGTTGGTGGCAGTGGCGACAGTGGTGGTGTTGGTGGCAGTGGTGACAGTGGTGGTGTTGGTGTCAGTGGTGACAGTGGTGGTGTTGGTGTTAGTGGTGACAGTGGTGGTGTTGGTGGCAGTGGTGACAGTGGTGGTGTTGGTGTTAGTGGTGACAGTGGTGGTGTTGGTGTTAGTGGTGACAGTGGTGGTGTTGGTGGCAGTGGTGACAGTGGTGGTGTTGGTGTTAGTGGTGACAGTGGTGGTGTTGGTGTTAGTGGTGGCAGTGGTGGTGTTGGTGGCAGTGGTGGTGTTGGTGGCAGTGGTGGCAGTGGTGGTGTTGGTGTTAGTGGTGGCAGTGGTGGTGTTGGTGGCAGTGGTGACAGTGGTGGTGTTGGTGTTAGTGGTGACAGTGGTGGTGTTGGTGTTAGTGGTGACAGTGGTGGTGTTGGTGGCAGTGGTGACAGTGGTGGTGTTGGTGTTAGTGGTGACAGTGGTGGTGTTGGTGGCAGTGGTGACAGTGGTGGTGTTGGTGTTAGTGGTGACAGTGGTGGTGTTGGTGTTAGTGGTGGCAGTGGTGGTGTTGGTGGCAGTGGTGACAGTGGTGGTGTTGGTGGCAGTGGTGACAGTGGTGGTGTTGGGGGCAGTGGTGACAGTGGTGGTGTTGGTGGCAGTGGTGACAGTGGTGGTGTTGGTGGCAGTGGTGACAGTGGTGGTGTTGGTGTCAGTGTTGACAGTGGTGGTGTTGGTGTTAGTGGTGACAGTGGTGGTGTTGGTGGCAGTGGTGACAGTGCTGGTGTTGGTGTTAGTGGTGACAGTGGTGGTGTTGGTGTTAGTGGTGACAGTGGTGGTGTTGTTGGCAGTGGTGACAGTGGTGGTGTTGGTGTTAGTGGTGACAGTGGTGGTGTTGGTGTTAGTGGTGGCAGTGGTGGTGTTGGTGGCAGTGGTGACAGTGGTGGTGTTGGTGGCAGTGGTGGCAGTGGTGGTGTTGGTGTTAGTGGTGGCAGTGGTGGTGCTGGTGGCAGTGGTGACAGTGGTGGTGTTGGTGTTAGTGGTGACAGTGGTGGTGTTGGTGTTAGTGGTGACAGTGGTTGTGTTGGTGGCAGTGGTGACAGTGGTGGTGTTGGTGTTAGTGGTGACAGTGGTGGTGTTGGTGGCAGTGGTGACAGTGGTGGTGTTGGTGTTAGTGATGGCAGTGGTGGTGTTGGTGGCAGTGGTGACAGTGGTGGTGTTGGTGGCAGTGGTGACAGTGGTGGTGTTAGTGGCAGTGGTGGCAGTGGTGGTGTTGGTGTTAGTGGTGGCAGTGGTGGTGTTGGTGGCAGTGGTGGCAGTGGTGGTGTTGGTGTTAGTGGTGACAGTGGTGGTGTTGGTGGCAGTGGTGACAGTGGTGGTGTTGGTGTTAGTGGTGACAGTGGTGGTGTTGGTGTTAGTGGTGGCAGTGGTGGTGTTGGTGTTAGTGGTGACAGTGGTGGTGTTGGTGGCAGTGGTGACAGTGGTGGTGTTGGTGTTAGTGGTGACAGTGGTGGTGTTGGTGGCAGTGGTGACAGTGGTGGTGTTGGTGTTAGTGGTGACAGTGGTGGTGTTGGTGGCAGTGGTGACAGTGGTGGTGTTGGTGGCAGTGGTGACAGTGGTGGTGTTGGTGTTAGTGGTGACAGTGGTGGTGTTGGTGTTAGTGGTGACAGTGGTGGTGTTGGTGTTAGTGGTGACAGTGGTGGTGTTGGTGTTAGTGGTGGCAGTGGTGGTGTTGGTGTTAGTGGTGACAGTGGTGGTGTTGGTGGCAGTGGTGACAGTGGTGGTGTTGGTGGCAGTGGTGACAGTGGTGGTGTTGGTGTTAGTGGTGACAGTGGTGGTGTTGGTGGCAGTTGTGGCAGTGGTGACAGTGGTGGTGTTGGTGTTAGTGGTGACAGTGGTGGTGTTGGTGTTAGTGGTGACAGTGGTGGTGTTGGTGGCAGTGGTGGCAGTGGTGGTGTTGGTGGCAGTGGTGACAGTGGTGGTGTTGGTGTTAGTGGTGACAGTGGTGGTGTTGGTGTTAGTGGTGACAGTGGTGGTGTTGGTGTTAGTGGTGACAGTGGTGGTGTTGGTGTTAGTGGTGGCAGTGGTGGTGTTGGTGGCAGTGGTGGCAGTGGTGGTGTTGGTGGCAGTGGTGGCAGTGGTGGTGTTAGTGGCAGTGGTGACAGTGGTGGTGTTGGTTGCAGTGGTGGCAGTGGTGGTGTTGGTGGCAGTGGTGACAGTGGTGGTGTTGGTGTTAGTGGTGACAGTGCTGGTGTTGGTGTTAGTGGTGGCAGTGATGGTGTTGGTGTTAGTGGTGACAGTGGTGGTGTTGGTGGCAGTGGTGACAGTGGTGGTGTTGGTGGCAGTGGTGACAGTGGTGGTGTTGGTGTTAGTGGTGACAGTGGTGGTGTTGGTGTTAGTGGTGACAGTGGTGGTGTTGGTGTTAGTGGTGACAGTGGTGGTGTTGGTGTTAGTGGTGACAGTGGTGGTGTTGGTGTTAGTGGTGACAGTGGTGGTGTTGGTGGCAGTGGTGGCAGTGGTGGTGTTGGTGGCAGTGGTGACAGTGGTGGTGTTGGTGGCAGTGGTGACAGTGGTGGTGTTAGTGGCAGTGGTGGCAGTGGTGGCAGTGGTGGTGTTGGTGTTAGTGGTGACAGTGGTGGTGTTTTTGTTAGTGGTGACAGTGGTGGTGTTGGTGGCAGTGCAGGCAGTGGTGGTGTTGGTGGCAGTGGTGGCAGTGGTGGTGTTAGTGGCAGTGGTGACAGTGGTGGTGTTGGTGTTAGTGGTGACAGTGGTGGTGTTGGTGGCAGTTGTGGCAGTGGTGACAGTGGTGGTGTTGGTGTTAGTGGTGACAGTGGTGGTGTTGGTGTTAGTGCTGACAGTGGTGGTGTTGGTGGCAGTCGTGGCAGTGGTGGTGTTGGTGGCAGTGGTGACAGTGGTGGTGTTGGTGGCAGTGGTGACAGTGGTGGTGTTGGTGTTAGTGGTGACAGTGGTGGTGTTGGTGTTAGTGGTGGCAGTGGTGGTGTTGGTGTTAGTGGTGACAGTGGTGGTGTTGGTGTTAGTGGTGACAGTGGTGGTGTTGGTGTTAGTGGTGACAGTGGTGGTGTTGGTGTTAGTGGTGACAGTGGTGGTGTTGGTGGCAGTGGTGACAGTGGTGACAGTGGTGGTGTTGGTGTTAGTGGTGGCAGTGGTGGTGTTGGTGTTAGTGGTGACAGTGGTGGTGTTGGTGTTAGTGGTGGCAGTGGTGGTGTTGGTGTTAGTGGTGACAGTGGTGGTGTTGGTGTTAGTGGTGACAATGGTCGTGTTGGTGTTAGTGGTGACAGTGGTGGTGTTGGTGTTAGTGGTGACAGTGGTGGTGTTGGTGGCAGTGGTGGCAGTGGTGGTGTTGGTGGCAGTGGTGACAGTGGTGGTGTTGGTGATAGTGGTGACAGTGGTGGTGTTAGTGGCAGTGGTGGCAGTGGTGGTGTTGGTGTTAGTGGTGACAGTGGTGGTGTTGGTGTTAGTGGTGGCAGTGGTGGTGTTGGTGTTAGTGGTGACAGTGGTGGTGTTGGTGTTAGTGGTGACAGTAGTGGTGTTGGTGTTAGTGGTGACAGTGGTGGTGTTGGTGGCAGTGGTGGCAGTGGTGGTGTTGGTGGCAGTGGTGACAGTGGTGGTGTTGGTGGCAGTGGTGACAGTGGTGGTGTTGGTGGCAGTGGTGGCAGTGGTGGTGTTGGTGTTAGTGGTGACAGTGGTGGTGTTGGTGTTAGTGGTGACAGTGGTGGTGTTGGTGGCAGTGGTGGCAGTGGTGGTGTTGGTGGCAGTGGTGACAGTGGTGGTGTTGGTGTTAGTGGTGACAGTGGTGGTGTTGGTGTTAGTGGTGACAGTGGTGGTGTTGGTGGCAGTGGTGACAGTGGTGGTGTTGGTGGCAGTGGTGACAGTGGTGGTGTTGGTGTTAGTGGTGACAGTGGTGGTGTTGGTGGCAGTGGTGACAGTGGTGGTGTTGGTGTTAGTGGTGACAGTGGTGGTGTTGGTGTTAGTGGTGACAGTGGTGGTGTTGGTGGCAGTGGTGACAGTGGTGGTGTTGGTGTTAGTGGTGACAGTGGTGGTGTTGGTGTTAGTGGTGGCAGTGGTGGTGTTGGTGGCAGTGGTGGTGTTGGTGGCAGTGGTGGCAGTGGTGGTGTTGGTGTTAGTGGTGGCAGTGGTGGTGTTGGTGGCAGTGGTGACAGTGGTGGTGTTGGTGTTAGTGGTGACAGTGGTGGTGTTGGTGTTAGTGGTGACAGTGGTGGTGTTGGTGGCAGTGGTGACAGTGGTGGTGTTGGTGTTAGTGGTGACAGTGGTGGTGTTGGTGGCAGTGGTGACAGTGGTGGTGTTGGTGTTAGTGGTGACAGTGGTGGTGTTGGTGTTAGTGGTGGCAGTGGTGGTGTTGGTGGCAGTGGTGACAGTGGTGGTGTTGGTGGCAGTGGTGACAGTGGTGGTGTTAGTGGCAGTGGTGGCAGTGGTGGTGTTGGTGTTAGTGGTGGCAGTGGTGGTGTTGGTGGCAGTGGTGGCAGTGGTGGTGTTGGTGTTAGTGGTGACAGTGGTGGTGTTGGTATTAGTGGTGGCAGTGGTGGTGTTGGTGGCAGTGTTGACAGTGGTGGTGTTGGTGGCAGTGGTGGCGGTGTTGGTGTTAGTGGTGACAGTGGTGGTGTTGGTGGCATTGGTGACAGTGGTGGTGTTGGTGTTAGTGGTGACAGTGGTGGTGTTGGTGGCAGTGGTGGCAGTGGTGGTGTTGGTGGCAGTCGTGACAGTGGTGGTGTTGGTGTTAGTGGTGACAGTGGTGGTGTTGGTGTTAGTGGTGACAGTGGTGGTGTTGGTGGCAGTGGTGACAGTGGTGGTGTTGGTGTTAGTGGTGACAGTGGTGGTGTTGGTGTTAGTGGTGACAATGGTGGTGTTGGTGGCAGTGGTGACAGTGGTGGTGTTGGTGGTGTTGGTGTTAGTGGTGACAGTGGTGGTGTTGTTGGCAGTGGTGACAGTGGTGGTGTTGGTGGCAGTGGTGACAGTGGTGGTGTTGGTGTTAGTGGTGACAGTGGTGGTGTTGGTGTTAGTGGTGACAGTGGTGGTGTTGGTGGCAGTGGTGACAGTGGTGGTGTTGGTGGCAGTGGTGACAGTGGTGGTGTTGGTGTTAGTGGTGGCAGTGGTGGTGTTGGTGTTAGTGGTGACAGTGGTGGTGTTGGTGGCAGTGGTGACAGTGGTGGTTTTGGTGGCAGTGGTGACAGTGGTGGTGTTGGTGTTAGTGGTGACAGTGGTGGTGTTGGTGTTAGTGGTGACAGTGGTGGTGTTGGTGGCAGTGGTGGCAGTGGTGGTGTTGGTGGCAGTGGTGGCAGTGGTGGTGTTGGTGGCAGTGGTGACAGTGGTGGCAGTGGTGGTGTTGGTGTTAGTGGTGACAGTGGTGGTGTTGGTGTTAGTGGTGACAGTGGTGGTGTTGGTGTTAGTGGTGACAGTGGTGGTGTTGGTGGCAGTGGTGGCAGTGGTGGTGTTGGTGTTAGTGGTGGCAGTGGTGGTGTTGGTGTTAGTGGTGACAGTTGTGGTGTTGGTGGCAGTGGTGACAGTGGTGGTGTTGGTGGCAGTGGTGACAGTGGTGGTGTTGGTGTTAGTGTTGACAGTGGTGGTGTTGGTGGCAGTGGTGTCAGTGGTGGTGTTGGTGTTAGTGGTGACAGTGGTGGTGTTGGTGTTAGTGGTGACAGTGGTGGTGTTGGTGGCAGTGGTGACAGTGGTGGTGTTGGTGTTAGTGGTGACAGTGGTGGTGTTGGTGGCAGTGGTGACAGTGGTCGTGTTGGTGGCAGTGGTGACAGTGGTGGTGTTGGTGTTAGTGGTGACAGTGGTGGTGCTGGTGGCAGTGGTGACAGTGGTGGTATTGGTGTTAGTGGTGACAGTGGTGGTGTTGGTGTTAGTGGTGGCAGTGGTGGTGTTGGTGTTAGTGGTGGCAGTGGTGGTGTTGGTGGCACTGGTGACAGTGGTGGTGTTGGTGGCAGTGGTGGCAGTGGTGGTGTTGGTGGCAGTGGTCTCAGTGGTGGTGTTGGTGTTAGTGGTGACAGTGGTGGTGTTGGTGTTAGTGGTGACAGTGGGTGTGTTGGTGGCAGTGGTGACAGTGGTGGTGTTGGTGTTAGTGATGACAGTGGTGGTGTTGGTGTTAGTGGTGACAGTGGTGGTGTTGGTGTTAGTGGTGGCAGTGGGGGTGTTGGTGTTAGTGGTGACAGTGGTGGTGTTGGTGGCAGTGGTGACAGTGGTGGTGTTGGTGTTAGTGGTGGCAGTGGTGGTGTTGGTGTTAGTGGTGACAGTGGTGGTGTTGGTGGCAGTGGTGACAGTGGTGGTGTTGGTGTTAGTGGTGACAGTGGTGGTGTTGGTGGCAGTGGTGACAGTGGTGGTGTTGGTGTTAGTGGTGACAGTGGTGGTGTTGGTGTTAGTGGTGACAGTGGTGGTGTTGGGGAGTGGTGACAGTGGTGCAGTTGTGGTGTTGTGTCAGTGGTGGTAGTGGTGACCAGTTGGTGTTGGTGTAGTGGTGACAGTGGTGGTGTTGGTGGCCCCCCCCTATCCCTATTGTTATACATTATAGTTAGTGGTGACAGTGGTGGTGTTGTGGCAGTGGTGACAGTGGTGTGGTGCTAGTGGTGACAGTGGTGGTGTTGGTGTTAGTGGTGACAGTGGTGGTGTTGGTGTTAGTGGTGACAGTGGTGGTGTTGGTGGCAGTGGTGACAGTGGTGGTGTTGGTGCTAGTGGTGACAGTGGTGGTGTTGGTGTTAGTGGTGACAGTGGTGGTGTTGGTGTTAGTGGTGACAGTGGTGGTGTTGGTGTTAGTGGTGACAGTGGTGGTGTTGGTGTTAGTGGTGACAGTGGTGGTGTTGGTGTTAGTGGTGACAGTGGTGGTGTTGGTGTTAGTGGTGACAGTGGTGGTGTTGGTGGCAGTGGTGACAGTGGTGGTGTTTGTGCTAGTGGTGACAGTGGTGGTGTTGGTGTTAGTGGTGACAGTGGTGGTGTTGGTGTTAGTGGTGACAGTGGTGGTGTTGGTGTTAGTGGTGACAGTGGTGGTGTTGGTGTTAGTGGTGGCAGTGGTGGTGTTGGTGGCAGTGGTGACAGTTGTGGTGTTGGTGGCAGTGGTGACAGTGGTGGTGTTGGTGGCAGTGGTGACAGTGGTGGTGTTGGTGGCAGTGGTGACAGTGGTGGTGTTGGTGGCAGTGGTGACAGTGGTGGTGTTGGTGCTAGTGGTGACAGTGGTGGTGTTGGTGTTAGTGGTGACAGTGGTGGTGTTGGTGTTAGTGGTGACAGTGGTGGTGTTGGTGTTAGTGGTGACAGTGGTGGTGTTGGTGGCAGTGGTGACAGTGGTGGTGTTGGTGTTAGTGGTGACAGTGGTGGTGTTGGTGGCAGTGGTGACAGTGGTGGTGTTGGTGTTAGTGGTGGTGTTGGTGGCAGTGGTGACAGTGGTGGTGTTGGTGTTAGTGGTGACAGTGGTGGTGTTGGTGGCAGTGGTGACAGTGGTGGTGTTGATGTTAGTGGTGGTGTTGGTGGCAGTGGTGACAGTGGTGGTGTTGGTGTTAGTGGTGACAGTGGTGGTGTTGGTGTTAGTGGTGGCAGTGGTGGTGTTGGTGTTAGTGGTGACAGTGCTGGTGTTGGTGGCAGTGGTGACAGTGGTGGTGTTGGTGTTAGTGATGACAGTGGTGGTGTTGGTGTTAGTGGTGACAGTGGTGGTGTTGGTGTTAGTGGTGACAGTGGGGGATGTTGGTGTTAGTGGTGACAGTGGTGGTGTTGGTGGCAGTGGTGACAGTGGTGGTGTTGGTGGCAGTGGTGACAGTGGTGGTGTTGGTGTTAGTGGTGACAGTGGTGGCGTTGGTGGCAGTGGTGACAGTGGTGGTGTTGGTGTTAGTGGTGACAGTGGTGGTGTTGGTGTTAGTGGTGACAGTGGTGGTGTTGGTGTTAGTGGTGGTGTTGGTGGCAGTGGTGTCAGTGGTGGTGTTGGTGTTAGTGGTGGTGTTGGTGGCAGTGGTGACAGTGGTGGTGTTGGTGTTAGTGGTGACAGTGGTGGTGTTGGTGTTAGTGGTGACAGTGGTGGTGTTGGTGGCAGTGGTGACAGTGGTGGTGTTGGTGTTAGTGGTGGTGTTGGTGGCAGTGGTGACAGTGGTGGTGTTGGTGTTAGTGGTGACAGTGGTGGTGTTGGTGGCAGTGGTGACAGTGGTGGTGTTGGTGTTAGTGGTGGTGTTGGTTGCAGTGGTGACAGTGGTGGTGTTGGTGTTAGTGGTGACAGTGGTGGTGTTGGTGTTAGTGGTGGCAGTGGTGGTGTTGGTGTTAGTGGTGACAGTGCTGGTGTTGGTGTTAGTGGTGACAGTGGTGGTGTTGGTGTTAGTGGTGACAGTGGTGGTGTTGGTGGCAGTGGTGACAGTGGTGGTGTTTGTGTTAGTGGTGACAGTGGTGGTGTTGGTGGCAGTGGTGACAGTGGTTGTGTTGGTGTTAGTGGTGGCAGTGGTGGTGTTGGTGGCAGTGGTGACAGTGGTGGTGTTGGTGTTAGTGGTGACAGTGGTGGTGTTGGTGGCAGTGGTGACAGTGGTGGTGTTGGTGTTAGTGGTGACAGTGGTGGTGTTGGTGACAGTGGTGGTGTTGGTGTTAGTGGTGGCAGTGGTGGTGTTGGTGTTAGTGGTGACAGTGGTGGTGTTGGTGGCAGTGGTGACAGTGGTGGTGTTGGTGTTAGTGGTGACAGTGGTGGTGTTGGTGTTAGTGGTGACAGTGGTGGTGTTGGTGTTAGTGGTGACAGTGGTGGTGTTGGTGTTAGTGGTGGCAGTGGTGGTGTTGTTGTTAGTGGTGACAGTGCTGGTGTTGGTGGAAGTGGTGACAGTGGTGGTGTTGGTGTTAGTGGTGGTGTTGGTGGCAGTGGTGACAGTGGTGGTGTTGGTGTTAGTGGTGACAGTGGTGGTGTTGGTGTTAGTGGTGACAGTGGTGGTGTTGGTGGCAGTGGTGACAGTGGTGGTGTTTGTGTTAGTGGTGACAGTGGTGGTGTTGGTGGCAGTGGTGACAGTGGTTGTGTTGGTGTTAGTGGTGACAGTGGTCGTGTTGGTGGCAGTGGTGACAGTGGTGGTGTTGGTGTTAGTGGTGACAGTGGTGGTGTTGGTGGCAGTGGTGACAGTGGTGGTGTTGGTGTTAGTGGTGACAGTGGTGGTGTTGGTGACAGTGGTGGTGTTGGTGTTAGTGGTGGTAGTGGTGGTGTTGGTGTTAGTGGTGACAGTGGTGGTGTTGGTGGCAGTGGTGACAGTGGTGGTGTTGGTGTTAGTGGTGACAGTGGTGGTGTTGGTGTTAGTGGTGACAGTGGTGGTGTTGGTGTTAGTGGTGACAGTGGTGGTGTTGGTGTTAGTGGTGGCAGTGGTGGTGTTGTTGTTAGTGGTGACAGTGCTGGTGTTGGTGGAAGTGGTGACAGTGGTGGTGTTGGTGTTAGTGGTGGTGTTGGTGGCAGTGGTGACAGTGGTGGTGTTGGTGTTAGTGGTGACAGTGGTGGTGTTGGTGTTAGTGGTGACAGTGGTGCTGTTGGTGGCAGTGGTGACAGTGGTGGTGTTGGTGTTAGTAGAGACAGTGGTGGTGTTGGTGGCAGTGGTGACAGTGGTGGTGTTGGTGTTAGTGGTGACAGTGGTCGTGTTGGTGGCAGTGGTGACAGTGGTTGTGTTGGTGGCAGTGGTGGCAGTGGTGGTGTTGGTGGCAGTGGTGACAGTGGTGGTGTTGGTGTTAGTGGTGACAGTGGTGGTGTTGGTGTTAGTGGTGGTGTTGGTGTTAGTGGTGACAGTGGTTGTGTTCGTGGCAGTGGTGGCAGTGGTGGTGGTGGTGTTAGTGGTGACAGTGGTGGTGTTGGTGTTAGTGGTGACAGTAGTGGTGTTGGTGTTAGTGGTGGCAGTGGTGGTGTTGGTGTTAGTGGTGGCAGTGGTGGTGTTGGTGGCAGTGGTGACAGTGGTGGTGTTGGTGGCAGTGGTGGCAGTGGTGGTGTTTGTGTTAGTGGTGACAGTGGTGGTGTTGGTGTTAGTGGTGACAGTGGTGGTGTTGGTGGCAGTGGTGACAGTGGTGGTGTTGTGTTAGTGGTGACAGTAGTGCTGTTGGTGGCAGTGGTGGCAGTGGTGGTGTTGGTGTTAGTGGTGACAGTGGTGGTGTTGGTGACAGTGGTGGTGTTGGTGTTATTGGTGGCAGTGGTGGTGTTGGTGTTAGTGGTGACAGTGGTGGTGTTGGTGGCAGTGGTGACAGTGGTGGTGTTGGTGTTAGTGGTGACAGTGGTGGTGTTGGTGTTAGTGGTGACAGTGGTGGTGTTGGTGTTAGTGGTGACAGTGGTGGTGTTGGTGTTAGTGGTGGCAGTGGTGGTGTTGGTGTTAGTGGTGACAGTGCTGGTGTTGGTGGAGGTTGTGACAGTGGTGGTGTTGGTGTTAGTGGTGGTGTTGGTGGCAGTGGTGACAGTGGTGGTGTTGGTGTTAGTGGTGACAGTGGTGGTGTTGGTGTTAGTGGTGACAGTGGTGCTGTTGGTGGCAGTGGTGACAGTGGTGGTGTTGGTGTTAGTAGTGACAGTGGTGGTGTTGGTGGCAGTGGTGACAGTGGTGGTGTTGGTGTTAGTGGTGACAGTGGTCGTGTTGGTGGCAGTGGTGACAGTGGTTGTGTTGGTGGCAGTGGTGGCAGTGGTGGTGTTGGTGTTAGTGGTGACAGTGGTGGTGTTGGTGGCAGTGGTGACAGTGGTGGTGTTGGTGTTAGTGGTGACAGTGGTGGTGTTGGTGTTAGTGGTGGTGTTGGTGGCAGTGGTGACAGTGGTTGTGTTCGTGGCAGTGGTGGCAGTGGTGGTGGTGGTGTTAGTGGTGACAGTGGTGGTGTTGGTGTTAGTGGTGACAGTAGTGGTGTTGGTGTTAGTGGTGGCAGTGGTGGTGTTGGTGTTAGTGGTGGCAGTGGTGGTGTTGGTGGCAGTGGTGACAGTGGTGGTGTTGGTGGCAGTGGTGGCAGTGGTGGTGTTTGTGTTAGTGGTGACAGTGGTGGTGTTGGTGTTAGTGGTGACAGTGGTGGTGTTGGTGGCAGTGGTGACAGTGGTGGTGTTGTGTTAGTGGTGACAGTGGTGCTGTTGGTGGCAGTGGTGGCAGTGGTGGTGTTGGTGTTAGTGGTGACAGTGGTGGTGGTGGTGTTAGTGGTGACAGTGGTGGTGTTGGTGGCAGTGGTGACAGTGGTGGTATTGGTGTTAGTGGTGGCAGTGGTGGTGTTGGTGTTAGTGGTGACAGTGGTGGTGTTGGTGTTAGTGGGGACAGTGGTGGTGTTGGTGTTAGTGGTGACAGTGGTGGTGTTGGTGTTAGTGGTGACAGTGGTGGTGTTGGTGTTAGTGGTGACAGTGGTGGTGTTGGTGGCAGTGGTGACAGTGGTGGTGTTGGTGTTAGTGGTGGCAGTGGTGGTGTTGGTGTTAGTGGTGACAGTGGTGGTGTTGGTGGCAGTGGTGACAGTGGTGGTGTTGGTGTTAGTGGTGGCAGTGGTGGTGTTGGTGGCAGTGGTGGCAGTGGTGGTGGTGGTGGCAGTGGTGGCAGTGGTGGTGTTGGTGGCAGTGGTGGCAGTGGTGGTGTTGGTGGCAGTGCTGACAGTGGTGGTGTTGGTGTTAGTGGTGACAGTGGTGGTGTTGGTGTTAGTGGTGACAGTGGTGCTGTTGGTGGCAGTGGTGGCAGTGGTGGTGGTGGTGGCAGTGGTGGCAGTGGTGGTGTTGGTGGCAGTGGTGGCAGTGGTGGTGTTGGTGGCAGTGGTGGTGTTGGTGGCAGTGGTGGCAGTGGTGGTGTTGGTGGCAGTGGTGGCAGTGGTGGTGTTGGTGGCAGTGGTGACAGTGGTGGCAGTGGTGGTGTTGGTGGCAGTGGTGACAGTGGTGGTGTTGGTGTTAGTGGTGACAGTGGTGGTGTTGGTGTTAGTGGTGACAGTGGTGGTGTTGGTGGCAGTGGTGGCAGTGGTGGTGTTGGTGTCAGTGGTGGCAGTGGTGGTGTTGGTGTTAGTGGTGACAGTTGTGGTGTTGGTGGCAGTGGTGACAGTGGTGGTGTTGGTGTTAGTGTTGACAGTGGTGGTGTTGGTGGCAGTGGTGTCAGTGGTGGTGTTGGTGTTAGTGGTGACAGTGGTGGTGTTGGTGTTAGTGGTGACAGTGGTGGTGTTGGTGGCAGTGGTGACAGTGGTGGTGTTGGTGTTAGTGGTGACAGTGGTGGTGTTGGTGGCAGTGGTGACAGTGGTGGTGTTGGTGGCAGTGGTGACAGTGGTGGTGTTGGTGTTAGTGGTGACAGTGGTGGTGCTGGTGGCAGTGGTGACAGTGGTGGTGTTGGTGTTAGTGGTGACAGTGGTGGTGTTGGTGTTAGTGGTGGCAGTGGTGGTGTTGGTGTTAGTGTTGGCAGTGGTGGTGTTGGTGGCAGTGGTGACAGTGGTGGTGTTGGTGGCAGTGGTGGCAGTGGTGGTGTTGGTGGCAGTGGTGACAGTGGTGGTGTTGGTGTTAGTGGTGACAGTGGTGGTGTTGGTGTTAGTGGTGACAGTGGGGGTGTTTGTGGCGGTGGTGACAGTGGTGGTGTTGGTGTTAGTGATGACAGTGGTGGTGTTGGTGTTAGTGGTGACAGTGGTGGTGTTGGTGTTAGTGGTGACAGTGGGGGTGTTGGTGTTAGTGGTGACAGTGGTGGTGTTGGTGGCAGTGGTGACAGTGGTGGTGTTGGTGGCAGTGGTGACAGTGGTGGTGTTGGTGTTAGTGGTGGCAGTGGTGGTGTTGGTGTTAGTGGTGACAGTGGTGGTGTTGGTGGCAGTGGTGACAGTGGTGGTGTTGGTGTTAGTGGTGACAGTGGTGGTGTTGGTGGCAGTGGTGACAGTGGTGGTGTTGGTGTTAGTGGTGACAGTGGTGGTGTTGGTGTTAGTGGTGACAGTGGTGGTGTTGGTGGCAGTGGTGTCAGTGGTGGTGTTGGTGTTAGTGGTGGTGTTGGTGGCAGTGGAGACAGTGGTGGTGTTGGTGTTAGTGGTGACAGTGGTGGTGTTGGTGTTAGTGGTGACAGTGGTGGTGTTGGTGGCAGTGGTGACAGTGGTGGTGTTGGTGTTAATGGTGGTGTTGGTGGCAGTGGTGACAGTGGTGGTGTTGGTGTTAGTGGTGACAGTGGTGGTGTTGGTGGCAGTGGTGACAGTGGTGGTGTTGGTGTTAGTGGTGGTGTTGGTGGCAGTGGTGACAGTGGTGGTGTTGGTGTTAGTGGTGACAGTGGTGGTGTTGGTGTTAGTGGTGGCTGTGGTGGTGTTGGTGTTAGTGGTGACAGTGCTGGTGTTGGTGGCAGTGGTGACAGTGGTGGTGTTGGTGTTAGTGGTGGTGTTGGTGGCAGTGGTGACAGTGGTGGTGTTGGTGTTAGTGGTGGTGTTGGTGTTAGTGGTGACAGTGGTGGTGTTGGTGGCAGTGGTGACAGTGGTGGTGTTTGTGTTAGTGGTGACAGTGGTGGTGTTGGTGGCAGTGGTGACAGTGGTTGTGTTGGTGTTAGTGGTGGCAGTGGTGGTGTTGGTGTTAGTGGTGACAGTGGTGGTGTTGGTGGCAGTGGTGACAGTGGTGGTGTTGGTGTTAGTGGTGACAGTGGTGGTGTTGGTGGCAGTGGTGACAGTGGTGGTGTTGGTGTTAGTGGTGACAGTGGTGGTGTTGGTGACAGTGGTGGTGTTGGTGTTAGTGGTGGCAGTGGTGGTGTTGGTGTTAGTGGTGACAGTGGTGGTGTTGGTGGCAGTGGTGACAGTGGTGGTGCTGGTGTTAGTGGTGACAGTGGTGGTGTTGGTGTTAGTGGTGACAGTGGTGGTGTTGGTGTTAGTGGTGACAGTGGTGGTGTTGGTGTTAGTGGTGGAAGTGGTGGTGTTGGTGTTAGTGGTGACAGTGCTGGTGTTGGTGGAAGTGGTGACAGTGGTGGTGTTGGTGTTAGTGGTGGTGTTGGTGGCAGTGGTGACAGTGGTGGTGTTGGTGTTAGTGGTGACAGTGGTGGTGTTGGTGTTAGTGGTGACAGTGGTGGTGTTGGTGGCAGTGGTGACAGTGGTGGTGTTGGTGTTAGTGGTGACAGTGGTGGTGTTGGTGGCAGTGGTGACAGTGGTGGTGTTGGTGTTAGTGGTGACAGTGGTTGTGTTGGTGGCAGTGGTGACAGTGGTTGTGTTGGTGGCAGTGGTGGCAGTGGTGGTGTTGGTGTTAGTGGTGACAGTGGTGGTGTTGGTGGCAGTGGTGACAGTGGTGGTGTTGGTGTTAGTGGTGACAGTGGTGGTGTTGGTGTTAGTGGTGGTGTTGGTGGCAGTGGTGACAGTGGTTGTGTTCGTGGCAGTGGTGGCAGTGGTGGTGGTGGTGTTAGTGGTGACAGTGGTGGTGTTGGTGTTAGTGGTGACAGTAGTGGTGTTGGTGTTAGTGGTGGCAGTGGTGGTGTTGGTGTTAGTGGTGGCAGTGGTGGTGTTGGTGGCAGTGGTGACAGTGGTGGTGTTGGTGGCAGTGGTGGCAGTGGTGGTGTTTGTGTTAGTGGTGACAGTGGTGGTGTTGGTGTTAGTGGTGACAGTGGTGGTGTTGGTGGCAGTGGTGACAGTGGTGGTGTTGTGTTAGTGGTGACAGTGGTGCTGTTGGTGGCAGTGGTGGCAGTGGTGGTGTTGGTGTTAGTGGTGACAGTGGTGGTGGTGGTGTTAGTGGTGACAGTGGTGGTGTTGGTGGCAGTGGTGACAGTGGTGGTATTGGTGTTAGTGGTGGCAGTGGTGGTGTTGGTGTTAGTGGTGACAGTGGTGGTGTTGGTGGCAGTGGTGACAGTGGTGGTGTTGGTGTTAGTGGTGGCAGTGGTGGTGTTGGTGTTAGTGGTGACAGTGGTGGTGTTGGTGTTAGTGGTGACAGTGGTGGTGTTGGTGTTAGTGGTGACAGTGGTGGTGTTGGTGTTAGTGGTGACAGTGGTGGTGTTGGTGGCAGTGGTGACAGTGGTGGTGTTGGTGTTAGTGGTGGTGTTGGTGTTAGTGGTGACAGTGGTGGTGTTGGTGGCAGTGGTGACAGTGGTGGTGTTGGTGTTAGTGGTGGCAGTGGTGGTGTTGGTGTTAGTGTTGACAGTGGTGCTGTTGGTGGCAGTGGTGGCAGTGGTGGTGTTGGTGGCAGTGGTGACAGTGGTGGTGTTGGTGTTAGTGGTGGCAGTGGTGGTGTTGGTGTTAGTGGTGACAGTGGTGCTGTTGGTGGCAGTGGTGACAGTGGTGGTGTTGGTGTTAGTGGTGGCAGTGGTGGTGTTGGTGTTAGTGGTGACAGTGGTGCTGTTGGTGGCAGTGGTGGCAGTGGTGGTGTTGGTGGCAGTGCTGACAGTGGTGGTGTTGGTGTTAGTGGTGACAGTGGTGGTGTTGATGTTAGTGGTGACAGTGGTGGTGTTGGTGGCAGTGGTGGCAGTGGTGGTTGTGGTGGCAGTGGTGACAGTGGTGGTGTTGGTGGCAGTGGTGACAGTGGTGGTGTTGGTGGCAATGGTGGCAGTGGTGGTGGTGGTGGCAGTGGTGGCAGTGGTGGTGGTGGTGGCAGTGGTGGCAGTGGTGGTGTTGGTGGCAGTTGTGGCAGTGGTGGTGTTGGTGGCAGTGGTGGCAGTGGTGGTGTTGGTGGCAGTGGTGACAGTGGTGGCAGTGGTGGTGTTGGTGTTAGTGCTGACAGTGGTGGTGTTGGTGTTAGTGGTGACAGTGGTGGTGTTGGTGTTATTGGTGACAGTTGTGGTGTTGGTGGCAGTGGTGACAGTGGTGGTGTTGGTGGCAGTGGTGACAGTGGTGTTGTTGGTGTTAGTGTTGACAGTGGTGGTGTTGGTGGCAGTGGTGTCAGTGGTGGTGTTGGTGTTAGTGGTGACAGTGGTGGTGTTGGTGTTAGTGGTGACAGTGGTGGTGTTGGTGGCAGTGGTGACAGTGGTGGTGTTGGTGGCAGTGGTGAGAGTGGTGGTGTTGGTGTTAGTGGTGACAGTGGTGGTGCTGGTGGCAGTGGTGACAGTGGTGGTGTTGGTGTTAGTGGTGACAGTGGTGGTGTTGGTGGCAGTGGTTACAGTGGTGGTGTTGGTGTTAGTGGTGACAGTGGTGGTGTTGGTGTTAGTGGTGACAGTGGGGGTGTTGGTGGCAGTGGTGACAGTGGTGTTGTTGGTGTTAGTGATGACAGTGGTGGTGTTGGTGTTAGTGGTGACAGTGGTGGTGTTGGTGTTAGTGGTGACAGTGGTGGTGTTGGTGTTAGTGGTGGAAGTGGTGGTGTTGGTGTTAGTGGTGACAGTGCTGGTGTTGGTGGAAGTGGTGACAGTGGTGGTGTTGGTGTTAGTGGTGGTGTTGGTGGCAGTGGTGACAGTGGTGGTGTTGGTGTTAGTGGTGACAGTGGTGGTGTTGGTGTTAGTGGTGACAGTGGTGGTGTTGGTGGCAGTGGTGACAGTGGTGGTGTTGGTGTTAGTGGTGACAGTGGTGGTGTTGGTGGCAGTGGTGACAGTGGTGGTGTTGGTGTTAGTGGTGACAGTGGTCGTGTTGGTGGCAGTGGTGACAGTGGTTGTGTTGGTGGCAGTGGTGGCAGTGGTGGTGTTGGTGTTAGTGGTGACAGTGGTGGTGTTGGTGGCAGTGGTGACAGTGGTGGTGTTGGTGTTAGTGGTGACAGTGGTGGTGTTGGTGTTAGTGGTGGTGTTGGTGGCAGTGGTGACAGTGGTTGTGTTCGTGGCAGTGGTGGCAGTGGTGGTGGTGGTGTTAGTGGTGACAGTGGTGGTGTTGGTGTTAGTGGTGACAGTAGTGGTGTTGGTGTTAGTGGTGGCAGTGGTGGTGTTGGTGTTAGTGGTGGCAGTGGTGGTGTTGGTGGCAGTGGTGACAGTGGTGGTGTTGGTGGCAGTGGTGGCAGTGGTGGTGTTTGTGTTAGTGGTGACAGTGGTGGTGTTGGTGTTAGTGGTGACAGTGGTGGTGTTGGTGGCAGTGGTGACAGTGGTGGTGTTGTGTTAGTGGTGACAGTGGTGCTGTTGGTGGCAGTGGTGGCAGTGGTGGTGTTGGTGTTAGTGGTGACAGTGGTGGTGGTGGTGTTAGTGGTGACAGTGGTGGTGTTGGTGGCAGTGGTGACAGTGGTGGTATTGGTGTTAGTGGTGGCAGTGGTGGTGTTGGTGTTAGTGGTGACAGTGGTGGTGTTGGTGGCAGTGGTGACAGTGGTGGTGTTGGTGTTAGTGGTGGCAGTGGTGGTGTTGGTGTTAGTGGTGACAGTGGTGGTGTTGGTGTTAGTGGTGACAGTGGTGGTGTTGGTGTTAGTGGTGACAGTGGTGGTGTTGGTGTTAGTGGTGACAGTGGTGGTGTTGGTGTTAGTGGTGACAGTGGTGGTGTTGGTGGCAGTGGTGACAGTGGTGGTGTTGGTGTTAGTGGTGGTGTTGGTGTTAGTGGTGACAGTGGTGGTGTTGGTGGCAGTGGTGACAGTGGTGGTGTTGGTGTTAGTGGTGGCAGTGGTGGTGTTGGTGTTAGTGTTGACAGTGGTGGTGTTGGTGGCAGTGGTGGCAGTGGTGGTGTTGGTGGCAGTGGTGACAGTGGTGGTGTTGGTGTTAGTGGTGGCAGTGGTGGTGTTGGTGGCAGTGGTGGCAGTGGTGGTGTTGGTGTTAGTGGTGACAGTGGTGGTGGTGGTGTTAGTGGTGACAGTGGTGGTGTTGGTGGCAGTGGTGACAGTGGTGCTGTTGGTGGCAGTGGTGACAGTGGTGGTGTTGGTGTTAGTGGTGGCAGTGCTGGTGTTGGTGTTAGTGGTGACAGTGGTGCTGTTGGTGGCAGTGGTGGCAGTGGTGGTGTTGGTGGCAGTGCTGACAGTGGTGGTGTTGGTGTTAGTGGTGACAGTGGTGGTGTTGATGTTAGTGGTGACAGTGGTGGTGTTGGTGGCAGTGGTGGCAGTGGTGGTGGTGGTGGCAGTGGTGACAGTGGTGGTGTTGGTGGCAGTGGTGGCAGTGGTGGTGTTGGTGGCAGTTGTGGCAGTGGTGGTGTTGGTGGCAGTGGTGGCAGTGGTGGTGTTGGTGGCAGTGGTGACAGTGGTGGCAGTGGTGGTGTTGGTGTTAGTGCTGACAGTGGTGGTGTTGGTGTTAGTGGTGACAGTGGTGGTGTTGGTGTTAGTGGTGACAGTTGTGGTGTTGGTGGCAGTGGTGACAGTGGTGGTGTTGGTGGCAGTGGTGACAGTGGTGTTGTTGGTGTTAGTGTTGACAGTGGTGGTGTTGGTGGCAGTGGTGTCAGTGGTGGTGTTGGTGTTAGTGGTGACAGTGGTGGTGTTGGTGTTAGTGGTGACAGTGGTGGTGTTGGTGGCAGTGGTGACAGTGGTGGTGTTGGTGGCAGTGGTGAGAGTGGTGGTGTTGGTGTTAGTGGTGACAGTGGTGGTGCTGGTGGCAGTGGTGACAGTGGTGGTGTTGGTGTTAGTGGTGACAGTGGTGGTGTTGGTGGCAGTGGTGACAGTGGTGGTGTTGGTGTTAGTGGTGACAGTGGTGGTGTTGGTGTTAGTGGTGACAGTGGGGGTGTTGGTGGCAGTGGTGACAGTGGTGGTGTTGGTGTTAGTGATGACAGTGGTGGTGTTGGTGTTAGTGGTGACAGTGGTGGTGTTGGTGTTAGTGGTGACAGTGGGGGGTGTTGGTGTTAGTGGTGACAGTGGTGGTGTTGGTGGCAGTGGTGACAGTGGTGGTGTTGGTGGCAGTGGTGACAGTGGTGGTGTTGGTGTTAGTGGTGGCAGTGGTGGTGTTGGTGTTAGTGGTGACAGTGGTGGTGTTGGTGGCAGTGGTGACAGTGGTGGTGTTGGTGTTAGTGGTGACAGTGGTGGTGTTGGTGGCAGTGGTGACAGTGGTGGTGTTGGTGTTAGTGGTGGCAGTGGTGGTGTTGGTGTTAGTGGTGACAGTGGTGGTGTTGGTGTTAGTGGTGACAGTGGTGGTGTTGGTGTTAGTGGTGACAGTGGTGGTGTTGGTGTTAGTGGTGACAGTGGTGGTGTTGGTGTTAGTGGTGACAGTGGTGGTGTTGGTGGCAGTGGTGACAGTGGTGGTGTTGGTGTTAGTGGTGGTGTTGGTGTTAGTGGTGACAGTGGTGGTGTTGGTGGCAGTGGTGACAGTGGTGGTGTTGGTGTTAGTGGTGGCAGTGGTGGTGTTGGTGTTAGTGTTGACAGTGGTGGTGTTGGTGGCAGTGGTGGCAGTGGTGGTGTTGGTGGCAGTGGTGACAGTGGTGGTGGTGGTGTTAGTGGTGGCAGTGGTGGTGTTGGTGTTAGTGGTGACAGTGGTGCTGTTTGTGGCAGTGGTGACAGTGGTGGTGTTGGTGTTAGTGGTGGCAGTGGTGGTGTTGGTGTTAGTGGTGACAGTGGTGCTGTTGGTGGCAGTGGTGGCAGTGGTGGTGTTGGTGGCAGTGCTGACAGTGGTGGTGTTGGTGTTAGTGGTGACAGTGGTGGTGTTGGTGTTAGTGGTGACAGTGGTGGTGTTGGTGGCAGTGCTGGCAGTGGTGGTGGTGGTGGCAGTGGTGACAGTGGTGGTGTTGGTGGCAGTGGTGGCAGTGGTGTTGTTGGTGGCAGTTGTGGCAGTGGTGGTGTTGGTGGCAGTGGTGGCAGTGGTGGTGTTGGTGGCAGTGGTGACAGTGGTGGCAGTGGTGGTGTTGGTGTTAGTGCTGACAGTGGTGGTGTTGGTGTTAGTGGTGACAGTGGTGGTGTTGGTGTTAGTGGTGACAGTTGTGGTGTTGGTGGCAGTGGTGACAGTGGTGGTGTTGGTGGCAGTGGTGACAGTGGTGGTGTTGGTGTTAGTGTTGACAGTGGTGGTGTTGGTGGCAGTGGTGTCAGTGGTGGTGTTGGTGTTAGTGGTGACAGTGGTGGTGTTGGTGTTAGTGGTGAGAGTGGTGGTGTTGGTGTTAGTGGTGACAGTGGTGGTGCTGGTGGCAGTGGTGACAGTGGTGGTGTTGGTGTTAGTGGTGACAGTGGTGGTGTTGGTGGCAGTGGTGACAGTGGTGGTGTTGGTGTTAGTGGTGACAGTGGTGGTGTTGGTGTTAGTGGTGACAGTGGGGGTGTTGGTGGCAGTGGTGACAGTGGTGGTGTTGGTGTTAGTGATGACAGTGGTGGTGTTGGTGTTAGTGGTGACAGTGGTGGTGTTGGTGTTAGTGGTGACAGTGGGGGTGTTGGTGTTAGTGGTGACAGTGGTGGTGTTGGTGTTAGTGGTGACAGTGGTGGTGTTGGTGTTAGTGGTGGCAGTGGTGGTGTTGGTGTTAGTGGTGACAGTGGTGGTGTTGGTGGCAGTGGTGACAGTGGTGGTGTTGGTGTTAGTGGTGACAGTGGTGGTGTTGGTGGCAGTGGTGACAGTGGTAGTGTTGGTGTTAGTGGTGACAGTGGTGGTGTTGGTGTTAGTGGTGACAGTGGTGGTGTTGGTGTTAGTGGTGACAGTGGTGGTGTTGGTGGCAGTGGTGTCAGTGGTGGTGTTGGTGTTAGTGTTGGTGTTGGTGGCAGTGGTGACAGTGGTGGTGTTGGTGTTTGTGGTGACATTGGTGGTGTTGGTGTTAGTGGTGACAGTGGTGGTGTTGGTGGCAGTGGTGACAGTGGTGGTGTTGGTGTTAGTGGTGGTGTTGGTGGCAGTGGTGACAGTGGTGGTGTTGGTGTTAGTGGTGACAGTGGTGGTGTTGGTGGCAGTGGTGACAGTGGTGGTGTTGGTGTTAGTGGTGGTGTTGTAGGCAGTGGTGACAGTGGTGGTGTTGGTGTTAGTGGTGACAGTGGTGGTGTTGGTGTTAGTGGTGGCAGTGGTGGTGTTGGTGTTAGTGGTGACAGTGCTGGTGTTGGTGGCAATGGTGACAGTGGTGGTGTTGGTGTTAGTGGTGGTGTTGGTGGCAGTGGTGACAGTGGTGGTGTTGGTGTTAGTGGTGACAGTGGTGGTGTTGGTGTTAGTGGTGACAGTGGTGGTGTTGGTGGCAGTGGTGACAGTGGTGGTGTTTGTGTTAGTGGTGACAGTGGTGGTGTTGGTGGCAGTGGTGACAGTGGTTGTGTTGGTGTTAGTGGTGGCAGTGGTGGTGTTGGTGTTAGTGGTGACAGTGGTGGTGTTGGTGGCAGTGGTGACAGTGGTGGTGTTAGTGTTAGTGGTGACAGTGGTGGTGTTGGTGGCAGTGGTGACAGTGGTGGTGTTGGTGTTAGTGGTGACAGTGGTGGTGTTGGTGACAGTGGTGGTGTTGGTGTTAGTGGTGGCAGTGGTGGTGTTGGTGTTAGTGGTGACAGTGGTGGTGTTGGTGGCAGTGGTGACAGTGGTGGTGTTGGTGTTAGTGGTGACAGTGGTGGTGTTGGTGGCAGTGGTGATAGTGGTGGTGTTGGTGTTAGTGGTGGCAGTGGTGGTGTTGGTGTTAGTGGTGGCAGTGGTGGTGTTGGTGCTAGTGGTGACAGTGGTGGTGTTGGTGGCAGTGGTGACAGTGGTGGTGTTGGTGGCAGTGGTGACAGTGGTGGTGTTGGTGTTAGTGGTGACAGTGGTGGTGTTGGTGTTAGTGGTGAGAGTGGTGGTGTTGGTGTTAGTGGTGACAGTGGTGGTGTTGGTGTTAGTGGTGGCAGTGGTGGTGTTGGTGGCAGTGGTGATAGTGGTGGTGTTGGTGGCAGTGGTGACAGTGGTGGTGTTGGTGTTAGTGGTGGCAGTGGTGGTGTTGGTGTTAGTGGTGGCAGTGGTGGTGTTGGTGGCAGTGGTGACAGTGGTGGTGTTGGTGTTAGTGGTGACAGTGGTGGTGTTGGTGGCAGTGGTGACAGTGGTGGTGTTGGTGTTAGTGGTGACAGTGGTGGTGTTGGTGGCAGTGGTGACAGTGGTGGTGTTGGTGTTAGTGGTGGCAGTGGTGGTGTTGGTGGCAGTGGTGACAGTGGTGGTGTTGGTGTTAGTGGTGACAGTGGTGGTGTTGGTGGCAGTGGTGACAGTGGTGGTGTTGGTGTTAGTGGTGGCAGTGGTGGTGTTGGTGTTAGTGGTGGCAGTGGTGGTGTTGGTGGCAGTGGTGACAGTGGTGGTGTTGGTGTTAGTGGTGACAGTGGTGGTGTTGGTGGCAGTGGTGACAGTGGTGGTGTTGGTGTTAGTGGTGACAGTGGTGGTGTTGGTGGCAGTGGTGACAGTGGTGGTGTTGGTGTTAGTGGTGGCAGTGGTGGTGTTGGTGGCAGTGGTGACAGTGGTGGTGTTGGTGTTAGTGGTGACAGTGGTGGTGTTGGTGGCAGTGGTGACAGTGGTGGTGTTGGTGTTAGTGGTGACAGTGGTGGTGTTGGTGGCAGTGGTGGCAGTGGTGGTGTTGGTGACAGTGGTGACAGTGGTGGTGTTGGTGGCAGTGGTGACAGTGGTGGTGTTGGTGTTAGTGGTGGCAGTGGTGGTGTTGGTGGCAGTGGTGACAGTGGTGGTGTTGGTGTTAGTGGTGACAGTGGTGGTGTTGGTGGCAGTGGTGACAGTGGTGGTGTTGGTGTTAGTGGTGACAGTGGTGGTGTTGGTGTTAGTGGTGACAGTGGTGGTGTTGGTGGCAGTGGTGACAGTGGTGGTGTTGGTGTCAGTGGTGACAGTGGTGGCGTTGGTGTTAGTGGTGACAGTGGTGGTGTTGGTGTTAGTGGTGACAGTGGTGGTGTTGGTGTTAGTGGTGGCAGTGGTGGTGTTGGTGGCAGTGGTGACAGTGGTGGTGTTGGTGTTAGTGGTGACAGTGGTGATGTTGGTGGCAGTGGTGACAGTGGTGGTGTTGGTGTTAGTGGTAAAAGTGGTGGCGTTGGTGTTAGTGGTGACAGTGGTGGTGTTGGTGTTAGTGGTGACAGTGGTGGTGGTGGTGGTGTTAGTGGTGACAGTGGTGGTGGTGGTGTTAGTGGTGGCAGTGGTGGTGTTGGTGTTAGTGGTGACAGTGGTGGTGTTGGTGGCAGTGGTGACAGTGGTGGTGTTGGTGTTAGTGGTGACAGTGGTGGTGTTGGTGGCAGTGGTGACAGTGGTGGTGTTGGTGTCAGTGGTGACAGTGGTGGTGTTGGTGTTAGTGGTGACAGTGGTGGTGTTGGTGTTAGTGGTGACAGTGGTGGTGTTGGTGGCAGTGGTGACAGTGGTGGTGTTGGTGTCAGTGGTGACAGTGGTGGTGTTGGTGTTAGTGGTGACAGTGGTGGTGTTGGTGGCAGTAGTGGCAGTGGTGGTGTTGTTGTTAGTGGTGACAGTGGTGGTGTTGGTGTTAGTGGTGGCAGTGGTGGTGTTGGTGGCAGTGGTGACAGTGGTGGTGTTGGTGGCAGTGGTGACAGTGGTGGTGTTGGTGTTAGTGGTGGCAGTGGTGGTGTTGGTGTTAGTGGTGACAGTGGTGGTGTTGGTGGCAGTGGTGACAGTGGTGGTGTTGGTGTTAGTGGTGACAGTGGTGGTGTTGGTGGCAGTGGTGATAGTGGTGGTGTTGGTGTTAGTGGTGGCAGTGGTGGTGTTGGTGTTAGTGGTGGCAGTGGTGGTGTTGGTGTTAGTGGTGACAGTGGTGGTGTTGGTGGCAGTGGTGACAGTGGTGGTGTTGGTGTTAGTGGTAACAGTGGTGGCGTTGGTGTTAGTGGTGACAGTGGTGGTGTTGGTGTTAGTGGTGACAGTGGTGGTGTTGGTGGCAGTGGTGACAGTGGTGGTGTTGGTGTTAGTGGTGACAGTGGTGGTGTTGGTGGCAGTGGTGATAGTGGTGGTGTTGGTGTTAGTGGTGACAGTGGTGGTGTTGGTGTTTGTGGTGACAGTGGTGGTGTTGGTGGCAGTGGTGACAGTGGTGGTGTTGGTGTTAGTGGTAACAGTGGTGGCGTTGGTGTTAGTGGTGACAGTGGTGGTGTTGGTGTTAGTGGTGACAGTGGTGGTGGTGGTGTTAGTGGTGACAGTGGTGGTGGTGGTGCTAGTGGTGGCAGTGGTGGTGGTGGTGTTAGTGGTGACAGTGGTGGTGGTGGTGGCAGTGGTGACAGTGGTGGTGTTGGTGTTAGTGGTGACAGTGGTGGTGTTGGTGGCAGTGGTGACAGTGGTGGTGTTGGTGTCAGTGGTGACAGTGGTGGTGTTGGTGTTAGTGGTGACAGTGGTGGTGTTGGTGTTAGTGGTGACAGTGGTGGTGTTGGTGGCAGTGGTGACAGTGGTGGTGTTGGTGTCAGTGGTGACAGTGGTGGTGTTGGTGTTAGTGGTGACAGTGGTGGTGTTGGTGGCAGTAGTGGCAGTGGTGGTGTTGTTGTTAGTGGTGACAGTGGTGGTGGTGATGTTAGTGGTGACAGTGGTGGTGTTGGTGTTAGTGGTGACAGTGGTGGTGTTGGTGTTAGTGGTGACAGTGGTGGTGTTGGTGGCAGTGGTGACAGTGGTGGTGTTGGTGGCAGTGGTGACAGTGGTGGTGTTGGTGTTAGTGGTGACAGTGGTGGTGTTGGTGTTAGTGGTGACAGTGGTGGTGTTGGTGTTAGTGGTGACAGTGGTGGTGTTGGTGTTAGTGGTGACACTGGTGGTGGTGGTGTTAGTGGTGACAGTGGTGGTGTTGGTGGCAGTGATGACAGTGGTGGTGTTGGTGTCAGTGGTGACAGTGGTGGTGTTGGTGGCAGTGGTGACAGTGGTGGTGTTGGTGTTAGTGGTGACAGTGGTGGTGTTGGTGGCAGTGGTGACAGTGGTGGTGTTGGTGTTAGTGGTGACAGTGGTGGTGTTGGTGACAGTGGTGGTGTTGGTGTTAGTGGTGACAGTGGTGGTGTTGGTGGCAGTGGTGACATTGGTGGTGTTGGTGTTAGTGGTGACAGTGGTGGTGTTGGTGGCAGTGGTGACAGTGGTGGTGTTGGTGTTAGTGGTGACAGTGGTGGTGTTGGTGGCAGTGGTGACAGAGGTGGTGTTGGTGGCAGTGGTGACAGTGGTGGTGTTGGTGTTAGTGGTGACAGTGGTGGTGTTGGTGTTAGTGGTGACAGTGGTGGTGTTGGTGTTAGTGGTGACAGTGGTGGTGTTGGTGGCAGTGGTGACAGTGGTGGTGTTGGTGTTAGAGGTGGCAGTGGTGGTGTTGGTGTTAGTGGTGACAGTGGTGGTGTTGGTGTTAGTGGTGACAGTGGTGGTGTTGGTGTTAGTGGTGACAGTGGTGGTGTTGGTGTTAGAGGTGGCAGTGGTGGTGTTGGTGTTAGTGGTGACAGTGGTGGTGTTGGTGTTAGTGGTGGCAGTGGTGGTGTTGGTGACAGTGGTGGCAGTGGTGGTGTTGGTGTTAGTGGTGACAGTGGTGGTGTTGGTGACAGTGGTGACAGTGGTGGTGTTGGTGTTAGTGGTGAGAGTGGTGGTGTTGGTGTTAGTGGTGACAGTGGTGGTGTTGGTGTTAGTGGTGACAGTGGTGGTGTTGGTGTTAGTGGTGACAGTGGTGGTGTTGGTGTTAGTGGTGACAGTGGTGGTGTTGGTGTTAGAGGTGGCAGTGGTGGTGTTGGTGTTAGTGGTGACAGTGGTGGTGTTGGTGTTAGTGGTGACATTGGTGGTGTTGGTGTTAATGGTGACAGTGGTGGTGTTGGTGTCAGTGGTGGTTTTGGTGGCAGTGGTGACAGTGGTGGTGTTGGTGTTAGTGGTGACAGTGGTGGTGTTGGTGTTAGTGGTGACAGTGGTGGTGTTGGTGACAGTGGTGGCAGTGGTGGTGTTGGTGTTAGTGGTGACAGTGGTGGTGTTGGTGGCAGTGGTGGCAGTGGTGGTGTTGGTGGCAGTGGTGGCAGTGGTGGTGTTGGTGGCAGTGGTGGCAGTGGTGGTGTTGGTGTTAGTGGTGACAGTGGTGGTGTTGGTGGCAGTGGTGGCAGTGGTGGTGTTGATGGCAGTGGTGACAGTGGTGGTGTTGGTGTTAGTGGTGACAGTGGTGGTGTTGGTGTTAGTGGTGAGAGTGGTGGTGTTGGTGTTAGTGGTGACAGTGGTGGTGTTGGTGTTAGTGGTGGCAGTGGTGGTGTTGGTGGCAGTGGTGATAGTGGTGGTGTTGGTGGCAGTGGTGACAGTGGTGGTGTTGGTGTTAGTGGTGGCAGTGGTGGTGTTGGTGTTAGTGGTGGCAGTGGTGGTGTTGGTGGCAGTGGTGACAGTGGTGGTGTTGGTGTTAGTGGTGACAGTGGTGGTGTTGGTGGCAGTGGTGACAGTGGTGGTGTTGGTGTTAGTGGTGACAGTGGTGGTGTTGGTGGCAGTGGTGACAGTGGTGGTGTTGGTGTCAGTGGTGACAGTGGTGGTGTTGGTGTTAGTGGTGGCAGTGGTGGTGTTGGTGTTAGTGGTGACAGTGGTGGTGTTGGTGTTAGTGGTGACAGTGGTGGTGTTGGTGGCAGTGGTGACAGTGGTGGTGTTGGTGTTAGTGGTGACAGTGGTGGTGTTGGTGTTAGTGGTGACAGTGGTGGTGTTGGTGGCAGTGGTGACAGTGGTGGTGTTGGTGTCAGTGGTGACAGTGGTGGCGTTGGTGTTAGTGGTGACAGTGGTGGTGTTGGTGTTAGTGGTGGCAGTGGTGGTGTTGGTGTTAGTGGTGGCAGTGGTGGTGTTGGTGGCAGTGGTGACAGGTGTTGGTGTTAGTGGTGACAGTGGTGGTGTTGGTGGCAGTGGTGACAGTGGTGGTGTTGGTGTTAGTGGTAACAGTGGTGGCGTTGGTGTTAGTGGTGACAGTGGTGGTGTTGGTGTTAGTGGTGACAGTGGTGGCAGTGGTGTTAGTGGTGACAGTGGTGGTGGTGGTGTTAGTGGTGGCAGTGGTGGTGTTGGTGTTAGTGGTGACAGTGGTGGTGTTGGTGTTAGTGGTGACAGTGGTGGTGTTGGTGGCAGTGGTGACAGTGGTGGTGTTGGTGTTAGTGGTGACAGTGGTGGTGTTGGTGGCAGTGGTGACAGTGGTGGTGTTGGTGTCAGTGGTGACAGTGGTGGTGTTGGTATTAGTGGTGACAGTGGTGGTGTTGGTGTTAGTGGTGACAGTGGTGGTGTTGGTGGCAGTGGTGACAGTGGTGGTGTTGGTGTCAGTGGTGACAGTGGTGGTGTTGGTGGCAGTAGTGGCAGTGGTGGTGTTGTTGTTAGTGGTGACAGTGGTGGTGGTGGTGTTAGTGGTGACAGTGGTGGTGTTGGTGTTAGTGGTGACAGTGGTGGTGTTGGTGTTAGTGGTGACAGTGGTGGTGTTGGTGTCAGTGGTGACAGTGGTGGTGTTGGTGGCAGTGGTGACAGTGGTGGTGTTGGTGTTAGTGGTGACAGTGGTGGTGTTGGTGGCAGTGGTGACAGTGGTGGTGTTGGTGGCAGTGGTGACAGTGGTGGTGTTGGTGTTAGTGGTGACAGTGGTGGTGTTGGTGTTAGTGGTGACAGTGGTGGTGTTGGTGTTAGTGGTGACAGTGGTGGTGTTGGTGTTAGTAGTGACAGTGGTGGTGGTGGTGTTAGTGGTGACAGTGGTGGTGTTGGTGGCAGTGGTGACAGTGGTGGTGTTGGTGTCAGTGGTGACAGTGGTGGTGTTGGTGGCAGTGGTGACAGTGGTGGTGTTGGTGTTAGTGGTGACAGTGGTGGTGTTGGTGGCAGTGGTGACAGTGGTGGTGTTGGTGGCAGTGGTGACAGTGGTGGTGTTGGTGTTAGTGGTGACAGTGGTGGTGTTGGTGTTAGTGGTGACAGTGGTGGTGTTGGTGTTAGTGGTGACAGTGGTGGTGTTGGTGGCAGTGGTGACAGTGGTGGTGTTGGTGTTAGTGGTGACAGTGGTGGTGTTGGTGGCAGTGGTGACAGTGGTGGTGTTGGTGGCAGTGGTGACAGTGGTGGTGTTGGTGTTAGTGGTGACAGTGGTGGTGTTGGTGTTAGTGGTGACAGTGGTGGTGTTGGTGTTAGTGGTGAAAGTGGTGGTGTTGGTGGCAGTGGTGACAGTGGTGGTGTTGGTGTTAGAGGTGGCAGTGGTGGTGTTGGTGTTAGTGGTGACAGTGGTGGTGTTGGTGTTAGTGGTGGTGTTGGTGTTAGTGGTGACAGTGGTGGTGTTGGTGTTAGTGGTGACAGTGGTGGTGTTGGTGTTAGTGGTGACAGTGGTGGTGTTGGTGTTAGTGGTGACAGTGGTGGTGTTGGTGTTAGAGGTGGCAGTGGTGGTGTTGGTGTTAGTGGTGACAGTGGTGGTGTTGGTGTTAGTGGTGGCAGTGGTGGTGTTGGTGACAGTGGTGTCAGTGGTGGTGTTGGTGTTAGTGGTGACAGTGGTGGTGTTGGTGACAGTGGTGACAGTGGTGGTGTTGGTGTTAGTGGTGACAGTGGTGGTGTTGGTGTTAGTGGTGACAGTGGTGGTGTTGGTGTTAGTGGTGACAGTGGTGGTGTTGGTGTTAGTGGTGACAGTGGTGGTGTTGGTGTTAGTGGTGACAGTGGTGGTGTTGGTGTTAGAGGTGGCAGTGGTGGTGTTGGTGTTAGTGGTGACAGTGGTGGTGTTGGTGTTAGTGGTGGCAGTGGTGGTGTTGGTGGCAGTGGTGGCAGTGGTGGTGTTGGTGACAGTGGTGGCAGTGGTGGTGTTGGTGTTAGTGGTGACAGTGGTGGTGTTGGTGACAGTGGTGGTGTTGGTGTTAGTGGTGACAGTGGTGGTGTTGGTGACAGTGGTGGCAGTGGTGGTGTTGGTGTTAGTGGTGACAGTGGTGGTGTTGGTGACAGTGGTGGCAGTGGTGGTGTTGGTGTTAGTGGTGACAGTGGTGGTGTTGGTGGCAGTGGTGACAGTGGTGGTGTAGGTGGCAGTGGTGGTGTTGGTGGCAGTGGTGACAGTGGTGGTGTTGGTGTTAGTGGTGACAGTGGTGGTGTTGGTGTTAGTGGTGACAGTGGTGGTGTTGGTGTTAGTGGTGACAGTGGTGGTGTTGGTGACAGTGGTGGCAGTGGTGGTGTTGGTGTTAGTGGTGACAGTGGTGGTGTTGGTGGCAGTGGTGGTGTTGGTGGCAGTGGTGGCAGTGGTGGTGTTGGTGGCAGTGGTGGCAGTGGTGGTGTTGGTGTTAGTGGTGACAGTGGTGGTGTTAGTGGCAGTGGTGACAGTGGTGGTGTTGGTGTCAGTGTTGACAGTGGTGGTGTTGGTGTTAGTGGTGACAGTGGTGGTGTTGGTGTTAGTGGTGACAGTGGTGGTGTTGGTGGCAGTGGTGACAGTGGTGGTGTTGGTGTCAGTGGTGACAGTGGTGGTGTTGGTGTTAGTGGTGACAGTGGTGGTGTTGGTGGCAGTAGTGGCAGTGGTGGTGTTGTTGTTAGTGGTGACAGTGGTGGTGGTGATGTTAGTGGTGACAGTGGTGGTGTTGGTGTTAGTGGTGACAGTGGTGGTGTTGGTGGCAGTGGTGACAGTGGTGGTGTTGGTGGCAGTGGTGACAGTGGTGGTGTTGGTGTTAGTGGTGACAGTGGTGGTGTTGGTGTTAGTGGTGACAGTGGTGGTGTTGGTGTTAGTGGTGACAGTGGTGGTGTTGGTGTTAGTGGTGACAGTGGTGGTGGTGGTGTTAGTGGTGACAGTGGTGGTGTTGGTGGCAGTGATGACAGTGGTGGTGTTGGTGTCAGTGGTGACAGTGGTGGTGTTGTTGGCAGTGGTGACAGTGGTGGTGTTGGTGTTAGTGGTGACAGTGGTGGTGTTGGTGGCAGTGGTGACAGTGGTGGTGTTGGTGGCAGTGGTGACAGTGGTGGTGTTGGTGTTAGTGGTGACAGTGGTGGTGTTGGTGACAGTGGTGGTGTTGGTGTTAGTGGTGACAGTGGTGGTGTTGGTGTTAGTGGTGACAGTGGTGGTGTTGGTGTTAGTGGTGACAGTGGTGGTGTTGGTGTTAGTGGTGACAGTGGTGGTGTTGGTGTTAGAGGTGGCAGTGGTGGTGTTGGTGTTAGTGGTGACAGTGGTGGTGTTGGTGTTAGTGGTGGCAGTGGTGGTGTTGGTGACAGTGGTGGCAGTGGTGGTGTTGGTGTTAGTGGTGACAGTGGTGGTGTTGGTGACAGTGGTGACAGTGGTGGTGTTGGTGTTAGTTGTGAGAGTGGTGGTGTTGGTGTTAGTGGTGACAGTGGTGGTGTTGGTGTTAGTGGTGACAGTGGTGGTGTTGGTGTTAGTGGTGACAGTGGTGGTGTTGGTGTTAGTGGTGACAGTGGTGGTGTTGGTGTTAGTGGTGACAGTGGTGGTGTTGGTGTTAGAGGTGGCAGTGGTGGTGTTGATGTTAGTGGTGACAGTGGTGGTGTTGGTGTTAGTGGTGACAGTGGTGGTGTTGGTGTTAATGGTGACAGTGGTGGTGTTGGTGTTAGAGGTGGCAGTGGTGGTGTTGGTGATAGTGGTGACAGTGGTGGTGTTGGTGTTAGTGGTGGCAGTGGTGGTGTTGGTGGCAGTGGTGGCAGTGGTGGTGTTGGTGACAGTGGTGGCAGTGGTGGTGTTGGTGTTAGTGGTGACAGTGGTGGTGTTGGTGACAGTGGTGGTGTTGGTGTTAGTGGTGACAGTGGTGGCAGTGGTGGTGTTGGTGTTAGTGGTGACAGTGGTGGTGTTGGTGACAGTGGTGGCAGTGGTGGTGTTGGTGTTAGTGGTGACAGTGGTGGTGTTGGTGGCAGTGGTGACAGTGGTGGTGTTGGTGTTAGTGGTGACAGTGGTGGTGTTGGTGACAGTGGTGACAGTGGTGGTGTTGGTGGCAGTGGTGGTTTTGGTGGCAGTGGTGACAGTGGTGGTGTTGGTGTTAGTGGTGACAGTGGTGGTGTTGGTGTTAGTGGTGACAGTGGTGGTGTTGGTGACAGTGGTGGCAGTGGTGGTGTTGGTGTTAGTGGTGACAGTGGTGGTGTTGGTGGCAGTGGTGGCAGTGGTGGTGTTGGTGGCAGTGGTGGCAGTGGTGGTGTTGGTGGCAGTGGTGGCAGTGGTGGTGTTGGTGTTAGTGGTGACAGTGGTGGTGTTGGTGGCAGTGGTGGCAGTGGTGGTGTTGATGGCAGTGGTGACAGTGGTGGTGTTGGTGTTAGTGGTGACAGTGGTGGTGTTGGTGTTAGTGGTGAGAGTGGTGGTGTTGGTGTTAGTGGTGACAGTGGTGGTGTTGGTGTTAGTGGTGGCAGTGGTGGTGTTGGTGGCAGTGGTGATAGTGGTGGTGTTGGTGGCAGTGGTGACAGTGGTGGTGTTGGTGTTAGTGGTGGCAGTGGTGGTGTTGGTGTTAGTGGTGGCAGTGGTGGTGTTGGTGGCAGTGGTGACAGTGGTGGTGTTGGTGTTAGTGGTGACAGTGGTGGTGTTGGTGGCAGTGGTGACAGTGGTGGTGTTGGTGTTAGTGGTGACAGTGGTGGTGTTGGTGGCAGTGGTGACAGTGGTGGTGTTGGTGTTAGTGGTGGCAGTGGTGGTGTTGGTGTTAGTGGTGACAGTGGTGGTGTTGGTGTTAGTGGTGACAGTGGTGGTGTTGGTGGCAGTGGTGACAGTGGTGGTGTTGGTGTTAGTGGTGACAGTGGTGGTGTTGGTGTTAGTGGTGACAGTGGTGGTGTTGGTGGCAGTGGTGACAGTGGTGGTGTTGGTGTCAGTGGTGACAGTGGTGGCGTTGGTGTTAGTGGTGACAGTGGTGGTGTTGGTATTAGTGGTGACAGTGGTGGTGTTGGTGTTAGTGGTGGCAGTGGTGGTGTTGGTGTCAGTGGTGACAGTGGTGGTGTTGGTGGCAGTGGTGACAGTGGTGGTGTTGGTGTTAGTGGTGACAGTGGTGGTGTTGGTGGCAGTGGTGACAGTGGTGGTGTTGGTGGCAGTGGTGACAGTGGTGGTGTTGGTGTTAGTGGTGACAGTGGTGGTGTTGGTGTTAGTGGTGACAGTGGTGGTGTTGGTGTTAGTGGTGACAGTGGTGGTGTTGGTGTTAGTAGTGACAGTGGTGGTGGTGGTGTTAGTGGTGACAGTGGTGGTGTTGGTGGCAGTGGTGACAGTGGTGGTGTTGGTGTCAGTGGTGACAGTGGTGGTGTTGGTGGCAGTGGTGACATTGGTGGTGTTGGTGTTAGTGGTGACAGTGGTGGTGTTGGTGGCAGTGGTGACAGTGGTGGTGTTGGTGGCAGTGGTGACAGTGGTGGTGTTGGTGTTAGTGGTGACAGTGGTGGTGTTGGTGTTAGTGGTGACAGTGGTGGTGTTGGTGTTAGTGGTGACAGTGGTGGTGTTGGTGGCAGCGGTGACAGTGGTGGTGTTGGTGTTAGTGGTGACAGTGGTGGTGTTGGTGGCAGTGGTGACAGTGGTGGTGTTGGTGTTAGTGGTGACAGTGGTGGTGTTGGTGGCAGTGGTGACAGTGGTGGTGTTGGTGGCAGTGGTGACAGTGGTGGTGTTGGTGTTAGTGGTGACAGTGGTGGTGTTGGTGTTAGTGGTGACAGTGGTGGTGTTGGTGTTAGTGGTGAAAGTGGTGGTGTTGGTGGCAGTGGTGACAGTGGTGGTGTTGGTGTTAGAGGTGGCAGTGGTGGTGTTGGTGTTAGTGGTGACAGTGGTGGTGTTGGTGTTAGTGGTGACAGTGGTGGTGTTGGTGTTAGTGGTGACAGTGGTGGTGTTGGTGTTAGTGGTGACAGTGGTGGTGTTGGTGTTAGTGGTGACAGTGGTGGTGTTGGTGTTAGAGGTGGCAGTGGTGGTGTTGGTGTTAGTGGTGACAGTGGTGGTGTTGGTGTTAGTGGTGGCAGTGGTGGTGTTGGTGACAGTGGTGTCAGTGGTGGTGTTGGTGTTAGTGGTGACAGTGGTGGTGTTGGTGACAGTGGTGACAGTGGTGGTGTTGGTGTTAGTGGTGACAGTGGTGGTGTTGGTGTTAGTGGTGACAGTGGTGGTGTTGGTGTTAGTGGTGACAGTGGTGGTGTTGGTGTTAGTGGTGACAGTGGTGGTGTTGGTGTTAGTGGTGACAGTGGTGGTGTTGGTGTTAGAGGTGGCAGTGGTGGTGTTGGTGTTAGTGGTGACAGTGGTGGTGTTGGTGGCAGTGGTGGCAGTGGTGGTGTTGGTGACAGTGGTGGCAGTGGTGGTGTTGGTGTTAGTGGTGACAGTGGTGGTGTTGGTGACAGTGGTGGTGTTGGTGTTAGTGGTGACAGTGGTGGTGTTGGTGACAGTGGTGGCAGTGGTGGTGTTGGTGTTAGTGGTGACAGTGGTGGTGTTGGTGACAGTGGTGGCAGTGGTGGTGTTGGTGTTAGTGGTGACAGTGGTGGTGTTGGTGGCAGTGGTGACAGTGGTGGTGTTGGTGGCAGTGGTGGTGTTGGTGGCAGTGGTGACAGTGGTGGTGTTGGTGTTAGTGGTGACAGTGGTGGTGTTGGTGTTAGTGGTGACAGTGGTGGTGTTGGTGTTAGTGGTGACAGTGGTGGTGTTGGTGACAGTGGTGGCAGTGGTGGTGTTGGTGTTAGTGGTGACAGTGGTGGTGTTGGTGGCAGTGGTGGCAGTGGTGGTGTTGGTGGCAGTGGTGGCAGTGGTGGTGTTGGTGGCAGTGGTGGCAGTGGTGGTGTTGGTGTTAGTGGTGACAGTGGTGGTGTTGGTGGCAGTGGTGGCAGTGGTGGTGTTGGTGGCAGTGGTGACAGTGGTGGTGTTGGTGTTAGTGGTGACAGTGGTGGTGTTGGTGTTAGTGGTGACAGTGGTGGTGTTGGTGTTAGTGGTGACAGTGGTGGTGTTGGTGACAGTGGTGGCAGTGGTGGTGTTGGTGTTAGTGGTGACAGTGGTGGTGTTGGTGGCAGTGGTGGCAGTGGTGGTGTTGGTGGCAGTGGTGGCAGTGGTGGTGTTGGTGGCAGTGGTGACAGTGGTGGTATTGGTGTTAGTGGTGGTGTTGGTGTTAGTGGTGACAGTGGTGGTGTTGGTGTTAGTGGTGGCAGTGGTGGTGTTGGTGTTAGTGGTGACGGTGTTGGTGTTGGTGTTAGTGGTGGCAGTGGTGGTGTTGGTGGCAGTGGTGACAGTGGTGGTGGTGGTGTTAGTGGTGACAGTGGTGGTGTTGGTGTTAGTGGTGACAGTGGTGGTGTTGGTGGCAGTGGTGGTGTTGGTGGCAGTGGTGGCAGTGGTGGTGTTGGTGGCAGTGGTGACAGTGGTGGTGTTGGTGTTAGTGGTGGCAGTGGTGGTGTTGGTGGCAGTGGTGGCAGTGGTGGTGTTGGTGTTAGTGGTGGCAGTGGTGGTGTTGGTGGCAGTGGTGGCAGTGGTGGTGTTGGTGGCAGTGGTGACAGTGGTGGTGTTGGTGTTAGTGGTGGCAGTGGTGGTGTTGGTGGCAGTGGTGGCAGTGGTGGTGTTGGTGGCAGTGGTGACAGTGGTGGTGTTCGTGTTAGTGGTGACAGTGGTGGTGTTGGTGACAGTGGTGGCAGTGGTGGTGTTGGTGTTAGTGGTGGCAGTGGTGGTGTTGGTGGCAGTGGTGGTGTTGGTGGCAGTGGTGACAGTGGTGGTGTTGGTGTTAGTGGTGGTGTTGGTGTTAGTGGTGGCAGTGGTGGTGTTGGTGGCAGTGGTGGCAGTGGTTGTGTTGGTGGCAGTGGTGACAGTGGTGGTGTTGGTGTTAGTTGTGGCAGTGGTGGTGTTGGTGTTAGTGGTGGCAGTGGTGGTGTTGGTGTTAGTGGTGGCAGTGGTGGTGTTGGTGGCAGTGGTGGCAGTGGTGGTGTTGGTGGCAGTGGTGACAGTGGTGGTGTTGGTGTTAGTGGTGGCAGTGGTGGTATTGGTGTTAGTGGTGGCAGTGGTGGTGTTGGTGGCAGTGGTGGCAGTGGTGGTGTTGGTGGCAGTGGTGGTGTTGTTGTTAGTGGTGGCAGTGGTTGTGTTGGTGGCAGTGGTGGCAGTGGTGGTGTTGGTGGCAGTGGTGACAGTGGTGGTGTTGGTGGCAGTGGTGGTGTTGGTGGCAGTGGTGGTGTTGGTGTTAGTGGTGGCAGTGGTGGTGTTGGTGGCAGTGGTGGCAGTGGTGGTGTTGGTGGCAGTGGTGGCAGTGGTGGTGTTGGTGGCAGTGGTGACAGTGGTGGCAGTGGTGGTGTTGGTGGCAGTGGTGACAGTGGTGGTGTTGTTGGTGTTGAGGTTGACGCTGTGGTTGATGTTACAGGTTCTACCATTGTTGCTATATACATGCATGTTATTCTGGCTTTATAATTTCACAAATGTTTTACCAATAGAGAGAGAGAGTGAGAGAGAGAGAGAGAGTGAGAGAGAGAGAGAGAGAGAGAGAGAGTGAGAGGGAGAGAGAGTGAGAGAGAGAGAGAGAGAGAGGAAGAGAGTGAGAGTGAGATATATATATATATATATATATAGAGAGAGAGAGAGAGGGAGAGAGAGAGAGAGAGAGAGAGAGAGAGAGAGAGAGAGAGAGAGTCGGTTTCTAACATAGACACAAGACTCTCTCATTGGAATTTACACATTAACTATGTAGTTATGTCTGTATGTCTGATTGTATGCATGTATGTGTAGATATGGATGTTAATGGATGTGTGGATGTGGATGTTTTGAGTTGTATGTGTGCATGTGTATATGCTTTGTATCTGTATATGTGTATATGCAGTTAATAGATACAGAATTTGTGGAATATTTTCCATATTTTTACTGTTCCATTAATGGATTGTACTTTCCTAACTAGTTGTGTTCTTTCTGTTCCTGTGAAGCCCAGCTTCATGTATGTATGTATGTATGTATGTATGTATGTATGTATGTATGTATGTATGTATGTATGTATGTATGTGCGTGTGTGTTTGTTTATGTATATACGGATGTATGTATGCATGCATGTATGTAAACGTAAGCATATTATATATATATATATATATATATATATATATAAAATCAAAAGATGGTTATATACATCAATACTCATCTTTTTCCATTTAATTGCGGGTTCTAAACCCCATTATAAGGCTAAAATTCCTTTAGTAAAAAATACTGTGAAAATTATTCTATTTTCTAATATATATATATATATATATATATATATATATATATATATATATATATATATATATATATATATATATATATATATATATATATATATATATATATATATATATATAACGAAAGACGAGTGGTAAGGAATTTTAATTTACTCCAGAAATAGACGTCGAAACGGCTTGAGCTCTGCCGTCGGGGTTAAACATTTTCCTATATATATATATGTATATGAACATCTACCTATCACTCTCTCTCTCTCCTTCTCCCTCTCTCTCTCTCTATATATATAAATAAATATATATATATATATATATATATATATATATATATATATGTATATATATATATATATAGAGAGAGAGAGAGAGATAGAGAGTGATAGGTAGATGTTCATATATATAATATATATATATAATATATATATATATATAATATATATATATATATATATATACACATATATATATATACGACACCCAAGTGGCTGGGTTTATCCCCAGCGGACAACAGAGGATGAAGGGATGTTTCTGTTCGTTCGTTTTGTTCGGAATTTCTAATGTCTTTTGTTACCTTAGAGAGGAAGGTACGTTAAAAGATATATTTCTTTATTAGCCACAAGGGCGCACAAGAAAAGGGGACAATACAAAGACATGCCGGGGATTTTACATGCAGTCGTGTAAAAAATATAAAAACAAACAATTACAACAATCGAAATCCCCAATAGGGGAGGCGCCACAAATGGGTTGTTTAATACCCCGTCGATAGAACAACCCTCAACTTCAGGAGCGTGTTGTGCAAGTGCTCCTTTCTTCCTTTTGCTCTCTTTCTCAACCTACAGGCTTATAAACAGAGATGGCCCAATCACTCGGGCCATTTTTGCCACATTCACCCACCTTTCAGTAAATTTACTGGGGTGCAGTGCCTCTCTCTCCACCCTGATTCCCCTTCTAAAGTTATTCTTAAAGAAGGGAATCAATTGTTGTCCGGAGAGAAAGGCATCTGTCCTCAGTCCTCTCAACCTCGTCCACCATATAACTTCTTTCACCATAGCCACCGTACAGAGGAAAAGCGCCTCTCTTTCGTTTTTGAAAGAGGCTGGCGGTTTGATCCTTACTATGGACTCGGCAGTCAACTGGATTTGTCCCATACGCAACAGCAGTTGTTCTGCATAGTTCCACAGGTCGGTTACGCCCAGGCAGTGTACAATTGCGTGCAGGACTGTTTCAATGTCCTGCTCGCATCTTGGACACGTCCTCTGGGAAGGATCGCTGCCGGGGCGTCCGTGCCTGTAGATCTTGTCACGAACCGGTAGAGCTCCTCGGTAGCACTGCCAGGCCAGGGACCTCTGGAAGTTGTCCATAGGTCCCGGGCGGAAAGTCCTACCAAACAGACTGGTGAGCTCATCGTCTTCGACGCCCACAGTCTCTCCGAGCACGTCGTCGCCCTTGTAACGTACAATCCCTCTATAGAATGTCGAAGTGGAGTCTCCTCTGATTGCTGCGCCCGCTTGCCAGAGGACTGTGAGCGCCTGGGCGTATTCAATGTGCCAGGGGCCCATCGTTTTCAGTCTTTTCTTCACCCAGGACTGCAGCTCCGTCAGCGAGACGAGCTGTGGGAAAGCCTGTCTCACAAACGGTGCCCACACCGGTTGGGGGTCGGTGAGGAATACCTGGAGATGCCGCAGCCTCAGCGCATGTTTGCGCATCATCAGCTACGGCATTCCCAGCCCTCCGTTGGAAGGGTGCTCACAGAAAACGGATCTCCTCACCAGCGGAGCCTGCTTCTTCCACAGAAACTGGAAGAGCATGCGTTCCATCTTGGCGAGGTGTTCACGGGGACAAGGCACGACAGTCAAACGGTAGTAGATGACGGACGCTATGAAAGTGTTCGCCACCTCCGCTCGACCTTTCAAGGACAGTTTGCACTCTGCCCACTTCTGGGTGAGTGCAAACACCTTGGCCGTGACCTCGTTCCAGTTTTTCTCCACCTGGAGGTCTGGACCGAACCAGACCCCGAGCAATTTCACCGGTCCGTCCGCCCAGCGTCCAACGACGCTGTCGGGCGTCATCGGTTTGCCTCTCCATGTACCGAGTTGCAAACCGACAGACTTGTCCGGGTTTAGTTTTGCTCCCGTCAGCGTTTCGTATTCTTTCAGTAAGTTGTCGATCACCCCGATTTCCGAGGTGCTCGACACCATTGCCGTCACGTCGTCGGCATAAGCCGACGCCGCTTTGCGCAGTCCCGGTTCTAGAGGGATTCCCTGCAACAGCTCCAATTTCCGCAGTAGTGGCTCTAGAGTCAACACATACAGAATGGAGGAGAGAGGGCACCCCTGTCGAATGGAACGCGTGATTGCGAACGGCTCCGATAGGTAGCCGTTCACCTTGACCCTTGAGCAGATGCTGGTGTGCATCGCCTCGATCCATCCTCTGAACACGGGACCGAAACCGGCCGCCTTGAGAACCGCTTCCAAGTATCGATGGTCGACCCTATCGAATGCCTTAGACTGATCCAAGTTGATCAGAGCCCCACCGAAGCCGGGTTTACTACCCACCCTCTCTATGATGTATCGCATGAGGTAGAGGTTGTCGTGCATGGACCTGGTCGAGATTGCACACGTTTGCGCTTTCCCTACCAGGTTCTCGACGACAAGCGCCAACCTCGTCGCTAGCACCTTGGCCAAAATCTTTAACTCTGTGTTGAGCACAGTTATGGGCCTGAAGTTGTTAATTTTGTCCCCCTTGTTCTCGTCTTTCCTGATCAGCGTTACTACGCCCTTGCCTGCAGAACTGGGAATTCTCCCGTTCTGATGCCAATTGCAGTAGACGGCTTCGAGGACGCCAGAGAACAAGTCCGGCATGCCTATGTAAAATTCGTAGGGTAGACCATCTAGACCGGGTGACTTGCGTTTCCCGCAGCGGCCCAGAGCGTCCCGTATCTCAGTGTCCGTGATCGGTCTTTCGCAGAACTCGGCGTCCGTGTTCGAGAGACGCGGCAGGCCGTCGAGGTATGAACTAAAGTCCATTGCTCCGTTCGGCTCACCGTCGTTCTGCTCAAACAGTCGCGCAAAGTGCCGCTGAAAGGCCGCGCACATTTGCTTGGGGCCAAGTAGCACGCGTCCATTTTGGTCTTTCAAAGACCGAATCGTGGACTTGTTGCCACTTTTTGCCTCCGCCACTCGGGCCCAGCTGACAGCTTTCGCTTCTTCGTTTCCTAGAGCACGTGTTTTGCTTCTGACCACGCAGCCTTGGTGTTTCGCATCGAAGAACTGGTCCAGTGCCGTTCTCGACGCTAACACTCTAGCCGCGTTGTCACATCTAAGTGCCTCCTCTACCTTGGCTACTAGTTCTCTTTCTATTCTGTTTTTCTCTAAGGCTAACTCTCTGCTATACCCTATCGATTCTATTCTAATTGCTTTCTTGAGAGAGTACCACCATCTATTGTTGACGATGGCTCCCGTTAACTGTTGCTCGACTAGTCTACTTATCCGTTCACTGTAAGCTTTACGTGCCGGCAACGACACGTTCAGCTTCCAGTATCTGGGGCCCTGTCTGTGTATTTTATCACGGTTGACTAAGCAGACGACTAACTTGTGATCTGAATAGGCAACCATGTGCATTCGTGGACAGCTTAATATCTCCTTGTCCCTTTCTCTAATGAAGAACATATCTAAATACGATCTAGATGTCCCACTGCGGTTTGCCCACGTCCACTGTGGTGCAGTAGGGAAATCCAGTCGATACCTATCGGCCAGTTAGAATTGGCTGATTAAAGTTTTGAGGCTGTTGCACCCCGCTCTACTGGGACATGCTCCCACATAGTCCCATCGTGCATCTATGATACCATTCCAGTCCCCCACTAAAAGTAAGGAGCGAGACGTTCCCAGAAAAGACTCTAGACGCTTAAAGAAGTCTGGCCGTGATTGCGATTGCCCGGTCGGGGCATAAACGGCCACCAGTCTGAAGGCTCCACCTCTGATACTGTTCACGTCTAGGACTACCAGTCTACCCTCCGGGTCCAAGTGTACTTGCTGTACTCCGACGTCCAGGTTCTTCCGAAACATGACAGCCACTCTACCTCCACCTCCTGGCTGACAGAGAGATGCGTAGATCTCAAAGTCATCGAAGATGGGGGTTAGTTGCTGCCTGTTGTGGGTCCTGAACTCGGTGATGGCTATCACATCCATACTGTGTGACCTAAGGTCATTTAAAAGTTAGCTCTGTTTCCAGAGTATCCCTAGGCCACGCACATTCACGGTTCCAACTCGTAAACCAGCCATGTTGGTGAAGAAAAGTTGGAGAAAAAGGACGAAAGGTGCACTTACCTTTTCGTTTCCTGGAGATCGGGTTGTTCAATCTCCATTTGGGTGCTGGATGGGGTGTCGGGTGGGGTGGGGAAACAGGACGTGGTTGATAGGTTTGTGGCAGGGGTTGCCCACGTCCTGTGAAAATTTATTTTTTAGGTCATTATAGGTTTCCATAGAAACCCTTATAAGTTTAAGGTGTGGAGACGATTCTGCCTTGACGAAAGTTTTGCCCTCCGTCTTCACCTTGGGGTTTTGGGAGATGACCTCAAATCAAACTCTTGTTGTTTGTGTTGATGTATGCGTATTGTTGTTTGTGTTTTTGTTGTGTTGTTTTAGTTTGTTGTTCGTCCGGGAGTTTTCTTTTTATAGTGGGTGCTTGTGTTTGGGGTGGTTTTGGTGCTGGTTTTGCTGATAGGGGGATGTTTGACTGTGGTGTTGTTTGTGTTGTTGTTTGTGTCTGTGGTTGTGTGTTGGTGTTGGTGATTGGAGTTTTGGGGGTTTTGTTGTGTCTCTTTTTTTGTTTTATAGATTTCCGCTGTTCTCCCTCTTCTTCACTTAAAGAAGGAGAAGCAGCTTCATCCATCGATGAATAATCATCGTCAGGTGTGTGGTGTGGTGGTGGTGTTTCGGTGTGTGTGTTTGTGGTAGTGTTTGATGGAGTGGGATGGAGTGGGACTGTGTTCTTCAGGGGTGTTGTCTCTGTTTTTTCTGTTGTTGTTGGTTGAGTGTTTGTTAGTTTTGGTGTGGTTGCTCGTTTCGTCTGTCGTTGTACTTGTGGTGGTGGTGGTTGTTTTGGTGTTGGTGTTGGTAATAGCGTTTTTTTTATGATGTTGTTGTTGTGTGTTTGTGGACAAGAGGCTTTTAGGTGAGCTGTGCTACCACAGCGAAAACAATGAAATTTTCGTCCTTCTACCAAAATGTTTATTTTGTTGTTATTATCAATAACGACTCTTTCGGGTATTTTGGAGATTCTCTCCGGTTTCATTTGCAACAGAATCTCCAAATCTGTGCCCGTCCACCTTTGTCGAATAGATTTTCGTATCGAAAGT
>CAXHJY010001273.1:140000-142500 GCA_964016885.1 Eledone cirrhosa
AAATACATTTTATAATTATTGTCATTTTGCTTATGTATTTTCTTATTTACCACTTTCTTTAATCTTGCCCAACTTGATAAACTCCTTGAATTGCTCCCTAATTGAATTACTTAAATTACTTAGATTATTGTATCTATTATGCCTAAGTTGTATCTGTTGAAGCAGCCCTTTGAAAATTCCTCGGATATCCCAAATACCGTAATTTTTAATTTTTTAATTTTTTAATTTTTAACTTTTAATGTATAGTTTTCCTCAATTCGTTTTTATATATATCCTTAGAGGCTCTCTAAAATTTTAATTCTTCGAAGGGTCTCTCGGAAGAAGTTCCTATTGGAAATATTAAAGGGGCCTTTTCTGAGAGATTTATAGAAGGCTCTCTTAATTAACCTCTAATTGATTAGTTTCTTTCAACTTAGTTTACAATTCAGTTTTCTGAATTTTGTAAACGTGATCTCGGGGTAAGGTTTTTTTCTTTCGGAAAAAAAATTTTTTTTTTTTTTTTTCTCTAGAAGGAATTTCATAGGAACTTTATATATTTTTTAGGGAAACTTTATATTTTTATTTTTTTTATTTTTTTTATTTTTTTAAATTTTATTAGCCTCTTAATCTTCTAGTCTAGTAGGTTTATTGGAGCCTGTAAGCTTTATGCACTCATTGAGGGATTTTCTAAGGTGCTTCTACGGGACCCCAAGTCTTTTGGTTTAATGTTGATGCGTAAATTATATATTATTGTCTAATTTTTAAACTTCAATCCCCGACCCCGACAACTATTATAAAAGAGACCCTTAGAATATAGACCCCAACTACACAAGCGGAGTTGCTGATGTATACCACAATTTCAAACTGCTAGCCTTGAGTGATACGTTGATGTAAACAATGATCTTGCAATCACATGTTATATGCCTTGATAAGTCCCACCATGGGGTCGGACGAAACGGCTGTCGGCAATAAACTTGTTATAATGTCATAATAGTTCCTTTGTTCTTTTTCACTAATATATATATATATATATATATATATATATATGTATATATATATATATATAATATATGAGATCAAAAGATGGTTAAAAGAGTTCCATGTATTTTATTATGCGGATTTCAAAAACAAATATCATCATGCAATAACATTTGCGTTTTCGTCAGATAAAATAGGGAGACATGATATGAGGGTTAAAACACACTTGTGAATAGTGCAGTTTTAAATCAATATATATAAAATCAACATATGTTGATTTAAAACTGCACTATTTGCAAGTGTGTTTTAACCTCATATTATGTCTCCCTATTTTATCTGACGAAAACGCAAATGTTATTGCATGATGATATTTGTTTTTGAAATGCGCATAATAAAATACATGGAACTCTTTTAACCATCTTTTGATCTTATATATTATTTATACTCCAGTCCTACAAACTGTAGAGTGCTTCTTATCCGATATCTGCATTGCTTTATTGTACTACAATAAAACTCACCTCCTACATATATATATATATATATATATATATAGTAATAATAATAAATTTGAAGACTAAAATCCAAAGAGGGCTCGATAAGGATAAATATATATCAAATATATAAGAATCGTAGGGCAAATATTTATTAAAATAACAGATTAAAGTTTAAGAAAAGAATCGCTGCTTTCACCCTTAACGGGATCTTCTGAAACTAACAAAGTCAATCTGTGAACGCAGAAGTGAATATTTCAAAAAACGTTGCAACCGTTTTTTGAAATATCCAGTTCTGCGTTTACAGATTGACTTTGTTAGTTTCAGAAGATCCCCTTAAGGGTTAAAGCAGCGATTCTTTGCTTAAACTTTAATCTGTTATTTTAATAAATATATATATATATATATAATTTTATATATGTATATATATATAATATATATATAATTTTATATATGTATATATATATAATATATATATAATTTTATATATATATATAATACATATATAATTTTATATATATATAATACATATATAATTATAAATATATATTATACATATATAATTATATATATATATATAATACATATATAATTATATATATATATAATACATATATAATTATATATATATATAATACATATATAATTATATATATATATAATACATATATAATTATATATATATATAATACATATATAATTATATATATATAATACATATATAATTATATATATATAATACATATATAATTATATATATATATAATACATATATAATTATATATATATATAATACATATATAATTATATATATATATAATACATATATAATTATATATATATATAATACATATATAATTATATATATAATACATATATAATTATATATATATAATTATATATATATAATACATATATAATTATATATATATATATATAATACATATATAATTATATATATATATATATAATGCATATATAATTATATATATAATACATATATAACTATTTATAATGCATATATAATTATATATATAATACATATCTAACTA
>CAXHJY010001273.1:145000-147500 GCA_964016885.1 Eledone cirrhosa
GCTTGAAACTAGTACATCGTTCCTGTGTCAGTGTTGAACAAAAAGGTGACGTGGTTGCCTTAACACCGTATGGCATAAATTCAGGCAGTTCAGTTTGTTTACAAACGAACAAAGCGACGTTAGCGCCGCTAAACTGATACGTGCATATATGTATGTGTACCTGTATGCATATGTATATATATATGTATATATATATATATATGTGCATGCTACTGTACGTCTGTATACATATATGTATGTACGTATACATGCATACTTATATATATATATATATATATAATACATATATAATTATATATATATATATATAATACATATATAATTATATATATATATAATACATATATAATTATTTATATATATATAATACCTATATAATTCTATATATATATAATATATATATAATTCTATATATATATATAATACATATATAATTTATATATATATAATACATATATAATTCTTTATATATATATAATACATATATAATTATTTATATATATATATAATACATATATAATTATTTATATATATATATATAATACATATATAATTATATATATATATATAATACATATATAATTATATATATATAATGCATATATAACCAGATAGAAAAATGCGTACAGCCAAAAAAAGTAATATTGTTGGAATATAAACCTTTAAAAATACAGGACAAGAAACTAAAATAAAACTTTAAAAGAATAGGACAAGAAACTAAGATAAAACTTTAAAGAATTAGACAAGAAATAAAAAATTTTACAATAATATTAGTGGCAAAATTTTTATTGGTAAAAAATCGAGTTCCACATTCATAGTCTCTGGGTTCCACATTCAGAGGTGGTCGTCAGACCGGGGGGATCATTTGATCCTGGTTTAAACACCAATTGGGCCATAACCATACCCCTATTTCATCATTCGGCGTCATGCATAATGTGAATGGACCCATGGGCCCATGAGCACAGATCTTGAGCAGCAGCGGACGGTCTTGTCGTCCCGCTCATCCGTGATCTTGACCAACCCATCCATCTTCTCCTTGCATCTTGTCCTTGAGTTCAAGTCCGGCAGTCCAGATGAATGCGTGCCACAGCTTTCTGGTACAGGAAGGGGGAGCAGGTGGACTGGAGGGATGACGGGATAGAGGGAGGGAGGACCGGTGGTTGAGGGAGGTGCCGTAGTCGGTGGTGAGATTCGACATCTTGTCCCGGTCGTCTTCTCCATCTTCGTCTGGTATGGCGAGACCAGAAGTGCATTCTTGGAGGAGACCTGCAGCTGCATCGGCCAATTCTACTTGCAATGGTCATTCTGACGGAGCAGAACTGCTCAGCCAACCAACCCCAACCAGAACGAACCGCTCAGGGGCAACGCACAATGAGAGCATGACAATTATTATGCACTAATCAAGAAGATACTGAGGCATAGCACAGGAAACGAATAAAAAAATGTTGCCACTAATATTATTGTAAAATTTTTATTTCTTGTCCAATTCTTTAAAGTTTTATCTTAGTTTCTTGTCCTATTCTTTTAAAGTTTTATCTTAGTTTCTTGTCCTATTCTTTTAAAGTTTTATTTTAGTTTCTTGTCCTGTATTTTTAAAGGTTTATATTCCAACAATATTACTTTTTTTTGCTGTACGCATTTTTCTATCTGGTCTACTATTTTTTAAGGCAATGCAAGCAACAACTATCTAATAATTAAATGATCATAGTGAATTACTGACAAGTGATTGACATTTTAAAGTTCTTTTGAGTATAATTGCAATCTAGGTGAGGCAACTTGCTTAATAACAAAGCTATTAAATCATGAATGCATTTGAGATGATTAGTGCATAATAGTGAATTGGTGAAACTTGTGCATTTCAATGGTGTTACAACAATAGATGTAAGTTATATAGTAGTAATACTTTATCATTTTAACTTTTTAGAATGGACAAAAACCCATGCAAAGAAATGACGTTGACTGCAGTGATTCTCTCCAATTTACTTACAAAGCAAAATGTGGTCAAATACCTTATCATCTCTGATAAAATGCTCATTGAATCACTGAAAATCGGATGCATGGAATTCCTCATAAAATGCACCTATGAATCGGAAGCCATCACATATATCAATGGGTATAGGGAGTTGTTCACACTGGAAGACCATCACTTCATTTGTGACTTCATCAGTTATCTCCACGATTATCTCAGACACCCAATGCCATTGATGCGAGGTGATCCAATGTGTGAGCATGTAACTAATCTTATAGAAGTTGTTATCGACCACCTGGCTTTTAGTGACATTTGACTGATTTGACTGATAATGATGTATTTTTAAAAAGTATGTGTACATTCTTGTTACTATTTTAAGGCAATGCAAGCAACAACTATTTAATAAAATTTAAATTTAAAAATGACCATTGTGCATTACTAGTATGATGACATTTTATTAAGTCACAAAATTAGTCAGTCAGCCATAGAACAAGGATCAGGTGGCAAAAACATTGGCAAAAATTTGTGTCA